>JAQIWH010005167.1:0-15229 GCA_034695005.1 Cryptops parisi
ACCAGCCATTACCGACAAACCGTTACCACCCCCACCACTTGGCGGTTGGGTCCACGGGGGCTTATTATTATTATTATAGACACTTTCACCGATTCACGTTGAATAAATTCAATTCAATTTAATTCAATCGTTTAGTTGCATTATTTCACCGAGCGATGCCGCCACACGTACCATTTTTAGACTAATTGGGCATTATCAAGGTTAATTCTATAAAACTACAATCATAAAACTATGCTACAATGTAGAAGTAATTAATTCTATATTATAATATTATATTATTATATTATTATATTATATTATTATATTCTATATTATAATGTGTAGACGTAATCTTGACATTATTCGAAACTGATTGCCATACATTGAAATTGAAACTTAATAATTTTGTCACATTCATTTCGAGTTTTCATCTTTAGAGGGCATTACTTGTTCTATTGTTAAACTATGTTTTTTTTTTTATTAACTCTTATCTTGACTTGATCCAGTTCATCTCATCGAAAGAAAACTGTAAGTTTATTGTATTCCATTGACTTTTCTGTTTGACTCTTATTCATTAAGAACAGCTAACCGATTTTCCTCGTCCATTTATAAAGGAGAGGAGAAGATGAAAACGGCAGCTTTGTGATTCACTTGACATCCAATATCCCAGTGTAAACAATAATCTCCACAACCAACCAATGTTGTATTATGCATTCACTCTACTTAGCCACTCATCAGTGTCAAACACAACGAAATCATCGTGAACAAGAAGCAAAGATGGTTTGGAGTAAAAGTTTCTCGTCTCTTCCTTTTATTCCGTCCATTATCGTTTCGAGAGTCGTGACTGGTTTTCCCAAGTTTTAAAATAAAAAAAGCTACACCAACAGTGGCATGCAAACTTTAAAACTTCTGCTGCCATCAAAAAGTAGTTACGCGAAAGAAGACATCACCTTTGACAGAATGTCGTTCAAAAAGCATAAAAAGGCCGGAAAATCGTTTCCCGTCCGAGTGACGACTATGGACGCCGATTTAGAATTCAATGTGGAGGTACCGGTAATTGGTTTTAATTTTGTAACCCCTCCCTCCCCAAAACTATATATTGGAAGAATGTATGTATATGTGTGTGTGTGTGTGTGAGTATTCCGAATTCCTGATTGCAATCGCGAGATGGAATGCATGATAACGCGTCTGTCGATTGCGCTTTTTGATTGTATCGTCGTCGTAATGCTTTTCTCATACAAATGGTTTGTGTCGAAAGTTTTGAGTCTGTTCGCGGATAACGAATGTTGTTGACGACGAATAAGCAAAAGTTTCACCATTAACCTTGTGTGTATCAGGTGCCCTCGAAATATTGCGTTTTGTTGTTTCCATAGGAAAGAAAAAATTATAGAATACCACGTTGAGTATTGAATCTGATGAAAAATTATTTTTTTGAATAAAATATAAAGCGTGTTTCTTCCGTCTCAAATTATGGTGTACATTTCATGAAAAACGTCATGATCGTGGGAAATAATAAGTTTTTATTATTGACTTATAGTAATCTCAATGTAGTGCTTCTTCAGATATGTGAGTCAGTTGGCTGAACTTGTTTATTATTTTCAGATAGTGTCATGTCGAAATGCAGGCAATTTCAAAATGACACTCGTCGTTGTGATTAGTTTGTGAACAAATGGCTTTAAAAATTTAGCTCCACATGGTAGAGCTAAATTTCTCAAATAATCACCGTACTTTTGGTAAAAGTGGTGTTTGGTATTAGCAATTTTTAAAACTGGTATTTTTCGGTATTTGATAACAATAGAAATCATCCAATTATTTAACAAATTTTTTATTACAATATTTTTCTTTTTTCAAGAAATAAAATTTGAGAAATGCATTCAGCATTCAAAGACTGATCACTTATTTCTTGATGTTATTTCAGTAAAAAAATTATTTTTAGTTGGAAATGTGCTTACGAAGGATAATACAAAACCTGCATTCTTGAGCACTAATGAGAAAAATCTTTCATTATGTGTATAACTCTCTCCCCTGTCAATATTTTTTACAAATCATTCCATCGTCAGCTATTAAGTGGGATGAAAGCTATATTTAATTCAGTTATACTGAATTTTTTCAAGTAAATAAATTCATTTTTATGAAGATCAAATTTGATTTGGATACAATTTGATACATTTCAGTGCAAAGCAACCGGTCAAGATTTATTTGAGCTTGTCTGCCGAACCATCGGACTACGAGAAACGTGGTATTTCGGATTGCAGTACGTGGATTCGAAAGGACTTTCGACGTGGCTAAAATTTGAAAAAAAGGTATCCCGCCCTCGACGGATTTCGCATTGCTTGGCATGTTGGTGAACGACGGGGTCAAGAACGCTTCTTGATGAGTCATGAATTCATTTCCAGGTTCAATCCCAGGACATCCCCAAAAAATCACCCGTGCCTTTTCTATTTCTGGTCAAATTTTTCCCCGAGGAAGTGTCGGAAGAACTTGTTCAAGAAATCACCCAGCATCTATTTTTCCTGCAAGTTAAACAGGCCATATTGAACATGAACATCTACTGCCCGCCCGAAGCCTCCGTTTTACTAGCTTCGTATGCTGTGCAAGCAAAGGTCAAAAGTACATTTTTGGAGTTACCCCGTTATTCCACCCATTCAATTAAAAACGACAATACTAGATTTATAAATTTAACATGATTTTTAACTAACCTAAACTGGTATTTATATCGATAAGTGTGTGGCGCTGGTAACTGCTTAATGCGCAAGTACCGAAATTGTTTTTAAATTCACGGAGAGTTGATTCGTTTGCTCTTATTTCATTAGTATGGCGATTTCGATGAAACGACGTACAAACCAGGTTTTTTAGTCAACGACGATTTACTGCCTCAGCAAGTTATAGATCAGTATCAAATGACTCCTGTAATGTGGGAAGATAGGATAAGAATTTGGTACGCCGACCACAGGGGAATGGCTAGGTAGGCATTATTATTATACTCTTTTTATATTAGCTTCACTTGTAAGTGTCTACGTACAAAAACAAGATGACTCGGTGTATTTTGATGAACGACGTCCGTGGATTTGTCTTAGTTCATTGAGTGACGCTGACTATATGGCGTCAATTGAAAACCAATATGGCGGACGCTATGTGCCAGTATATAAAGAGTGTGCTTAAAATGACATTCTTAGTGTACTTGTTTTTTTTACTTAATAACATTGACAACATGGGGGCAGGTTTTCTCGGGGTTCTCCCGTTTTCTCTAAAACCCTGTTTATCATACTCATTTCTGTTTTTCTAATTTCAATAAAGTCTGAGGGCCAAATGACATAGCTGTAAAGCTAGTCGGTGCCCTCGTTGAACTCCAAGTACCTGTACCTACCTTTATAACATAATATTGATGTTTCTGTAACATCATAACACATCGTAACAAAGTTGTGTCGTTCATACAGGGACGAAGCGGAAATGGAGTATTTGAAGATAGCTCAAGACTTGGATATGTATGGTATTAATTATTTTCCAATTAGTGTAAGTTTGTTTGTTTGTTTTTTTTTGCAATGAGCTTATTTGTGGTATTTTAAACTTAAAAAGTAAACGAAAGGAAATTTATGTTGGTTTTGTCGAAAAAAATGTAGAATAAGAAAGACAGTGAACTTCATCTCGGAGTAGCAGCATTGGGACTTATGATTTACGAAAAATCCAATAAGTTGACACCCAAAATCAGCTTCCCGTGGAGTGACATCAAAAACATTTCATTTGACGACAAAAAGGTGAGGTACAACTAAGTTGACACAGTTTTCCATGTTTGGATTTGATGTTCATAGATCATCGCTACAACTTCCATTCGTTTATTATGGAAGTAGCGGTAATTTAAGGATACGTCGTAGGATCATGTCAAACTTTTTTTTGCAGTTCACGATAAAGCCTGTGGAGAAAACGGCTCCAAATTTTATATTTTATTCAAAGAAGTTGAGAATAAATAAACTGGTAAGTTGGTTTTCTGTTGATTTCTTGTCACTTCTGAGGAGATAAATTTTTAAAATTAACTTTTGTTTTTGTTTTGTTTTTTTAGATTTTAGACTTATGCATTGGCAATCACGATTTGTATATGCGTCGACGAAAACCAGACTCGATGGAAGTGCAACAGATGAAGGCGCAGGCCAAGGAAGAGAAATTGAGGCGACAGGTATATAGCAGTTTTATTTTTTTAATATATTGTGTTTTTAGTAGACGTCCAATTTTTTTTTTTTTTAGAATTTTAGACATTTGGGTTTTTGAAAGTTTGAAAAAAAATAAATTATTTTATGTAGATTGAGCGAAGCAAATTGGCGCACGAAAAGCAACTCCGTGAAGTAGTTGAAAAGGAGAAGGCCGAGCTTGAAGAGCGATTGCTTCAGTACCAAGATGAAGCCCGTTGTGCCAACGAAGCATTGGTAGGTTTCATTTCATCAAGAAAATGAATTGAATTGTTTTCGACCAGTCTGTAGCATAAAGACATTGGGTTGACGGAAAAATTTTCTGTCAATTTTTCTTGTATAAATAGACAGTTGACATGAATTTTCATTTGTTAATTTTGAATTTGAAGTTTTTTGTTCTATTTTCTCAAAACTAACATTTCTTGAGTTGACGCCATTATTCTACGCAGCTCATCAATTAATTGTGTCATTGGCTGGTTTTGTCAAATAAAACACGTCGGCTTTTGTTTCAGAAACGATCTGAAGAAACTGCTGAACTTTTAGCCGAGAAGGCTAGAATTGCCGAAGAAGAAGCTATGCTTCTGACTCAGAAAGCTACCGAGGCCGACGCGGAGATACAACGTATTAAGATAAGCGCAATTAAGGTATGTACAATAAATCTCTCATTTTATTTTATTATATTTATTTATTTATTTATTTATTAATTTTTGTTTGTTCACTTGCTGTTGGTGAAAATGAAAAGATTTGTGCATTCATGTAAAATTTCTATGTTGACACCAGACTGAAGAGGAGAAACTGCTAATGGAACGAAAAGTCCGTGAGGCTGAGATGATAGCCACTAGGATGGTAGAAGAATCTGAACGAAGGTAGTTAACAAGTTACTTTTAAAGTGGTAGTCATTTGATTTGCTTGGTGTGTCAATGATTGACACCTATGCCAATAATTGAAGGGGCTGGTGTAAAAGAGGCCTAAGTGACATTTTGTCAAAGTTTGACATTTTGAGTATGCATTTCTAGACTCGTGTTCATATGGACTTTTGGCTTTGTTTTGTGATGCCGTAGAGCATCTGGTTAAAATTTGACTAGTTCTTTCAGGAACATCCTGTATAAAAGAAGTGACGGCTTCGATTTTTATGGAGGTTATCAATTCGAAACGATCTCTTGCTTAAATCTGAACCCGCGTGTCTTTGATGTGGAGTTTGATGCTTTTTAAGGTTGGTTGAAGCTGATCGATTGAAACACGAACTAGTGTCGGCTAGAATAGCGGAGAAAAATGCCAAGGAGAAATTGCTGGAGGTTTTACAGATGCCCTATTCTGTCAACTCGCAAGTGCATCAAGTAAGCGTGGTCATGTTGTTTGACTATTCAAAAAGTTGCCACCTCTATTAATTGAAGATGATCTTCAGCCTGCCGTTGTGATGTATCAACCGATGAACATGTCGAACATGAATCCCGATCGGGGATCCAACGATCTTTTGGAGATGCATTTGGAACAGAACGATAGGATCATGGGTGGAATGAACGACTTGTCCGATGCTGGGTTAACGTACGATTTGATAACCGACGGTGACATGGAGCAGCTTTCATTGGAAATCGAAAAGGAGCGGTAAATGGACACACTTGACTCGGTTAGGTTGTTGTTACTCGTTGATGTTTATTCTTTGATGTTCAAATGTTAGCGTGGAGTACTTGGAGAAGAGCAAACATTTGCAGGAGCAGCTGAAAGAATTGAAAACGGAAATTGAAGTTTTAAAGGTGGAAGAGAAACAGACGCATTTGGACAGGCTACACGAAGACAACGTTGTTCGTGGAGAAAACAAATACGCAACATTGAAACGGGTATGTAGCATTTATATATATATTTTTATTTATATTATTATTTAAATATTATATTTATAGAAGTTATTTATTTATATTGTTACAGAATTTATGTGTGTTAACATTATCATGTGTTTTGTTCATTGCAGATAAAATCTGGCTCCACCCGTGCAAGGGTGGCATATTTTGACGAGTTATAATGTTACAATGATACTCATCGTTTTTTTCAGGCGTATTCAGTAGCAAATTCAAGTTTGGTTTTGTTTTTTCTCATTATGTTACCTGCAATGTATAGAATCCTTTTTTGACAAAGTATGAAATGACATCTGGAATACAACTGTTAAGGGTATTTAAAGATTATTTCAGATTAGTCAGTTTATATATATATATATTTAAAAAAAATATATATATATTTTGGCTAAATAGAGGTCTAAAATTTGAAGCTAACCTAAATATTGCAGAAAGTTTTTCTATCATTGAAAATATTTTCATTGAATAATTGTTTATTTGAATAATTTGAATTATTTGGTTATTTTTGATTTGGCTATAAATATATAATACTTTTGATGTATTTGATATATAAAAAATAGATGGCAAAAAAATAGAAATCAAAAAAGTATTGTGCCTACAAATCAATTTTTCCAATCACGAACCTAAATTCTTAATGTAACTGTTTCAATGCTAATTTTGTACATTGTCTATGTATACCAGGGTCGTCATTTCATAAAATGCCTAGATTTTAAACATTGTTTGCAAAAACACATATATACCATGTGTATAAACTGGACTCCGATTTTCTTTTCTTCGAATTGATTCTTAGGAAACGTTAGGGTTAAATATTATTTTGTTTTCATTGGACTATTCATAGACAGTGAGCCATAGAATATTGTTTACGCTTCACTGAATTTTCTCAGAAATATATTGTCTATTCTTTGGTGCTCACAGAAAACGATGATTCTACTTAGCGTGAACAACGATCGTGATTTTTGTCGCTGCTGCTGCTACGTGAACGTTACGTTGTTTTCTCCGATACGCGTTGCTGTTAAACGAAGTTGTTTGTTTTTGTCATTTAGGTTGCAAGCAACGTTTGCAACATTGTCACGAATTGCAGTATAGTTGTATGTTGCAATTTGATACTATTTTATTTTTCATTGGTACGTTAAATCTTGTAGGTAGCTAATGTTACTGTAAATATATATATTTTTTTTATAATGGACTGTGCTTCCAATGTTTATATCAATTAATCAACAACAACAACGACGACAACCACTATTTTCTGACAGAAATGTTTTGGCAGTTTTCTTGTTTGAGGTTGTTTGTTTGTTGTTGTTGTTGTTATTTTTTTTTCGCATAATCTATATTTTTATAAAAACGAATAGTTTTCCATACAATCATGTACATAAACATTTTAAACATAACCAGCTTTATTTTATTGAAAGTTGTTTTTTTTATATGATTGTTGTGCTTGATAGTTTGCCAGCTGGATACAATAGATGATATATGTATGAAGCAGATGGAATAAATGATTTGTTTTGTAATCCAAAACTCTATTGGAAAACATTAACCTGTCATTATACGGAATCTATTTAAATTTGAAAAAATCCAAGGAGGACAAGATGAGATGTCAATTGGTAACTTGCATGGTGTGTTGGGACTAAATTGGCGTCGACTTTTTTTGAGTGATAAGTAAGTACAGTGGAATCCGGTTATTATAATCACGGATAATGTTATTCGTCTATTTATTAAATATCGAGTCAGAAACACTTTTTGTTTTAACTCACTGTTTAATGTTATCAGCCGGTTATTGTTATCAAAAAGTATTAAAAGTCTCAAAGTGATCATAACCGGATCTTTTTATTTAATTTTTAATTTCTGGCAATTTCAAAAAATTACTTGAAGTGAAATTATGTGAACTTTAAATTTGAATTTTAAACCACCTCATATAGTACTTTTCGGTTAAAAGAGAAGCCGCTAGTGGATTTTTATTAAAGAAAACAAATACTTATTCATTTTAATTGGTGGATTTTAATTACGTTAAATTAGAAAAGATATTCTGATCAAGATTTTTTTAGAAAAGTTATTACTTATTAAATTTAGCATATACATTTTTTATGCCCATGACAGGTGTAAATCGTGATTGGTATTCATGTTTATTTCTTTTATTATTATTATTGAACACGGTTATTTCATTGAATAATAAATTTTTCTTATTTTTATTTTCTTTTATAACAGCTGAGTCATACACAACATCGCAACGTCACAACGTACTTGTAAGTTACGTTCATTTTGGACGTTTTGAGCTCTTTTCGCGCAAAAACCGTCCAAAGACAGTCGATAACATACGCAACTAACATCGATCCAATCCGCGTTATCGACTTCTTTAGATGGTTTTCGCGCTAACAGCGCTTAAAGCGTACAAAGGGAACACGACCGAAGTGGCCGTGACGGACGATGACGTCATTATAGAATAATTCCAACATGGCTTCGACTCGGAGGTTGCAAAAGGTAACAGGCCAATTAATGTTTTTATTTATTATTCCCCACATAGTTGAATCGAATTAGTTGATGTACCTTGGTGAACATCACTGAGTCGTTGAACGTTTGTGCGAAAATGGAATCGAGGAAGATGGAAAGGAATGGATTCCAATAGAAGAATTACTCTGCCTTACCACACGAGCCTTCGTCAACATGGTGCAATGGTTTGGCTCGTTAGGTAGCACTGGGGAAGTGAAAATGGTTATAAAAATAAGCACGTTGTGACATGTTTTTGTCACATCGAGTCGTTTCACAACGTATTCAGTGTGGTTGAGGATGATTTAATGAGATGAAGAATGAAGAAGAACGGCAAAGAATTTTTGCAAAATACATTTTTTTTTGAACCCTTCTTATCGACTGCCCACCATACATGGCACACAATGTATCAAAAAAACTTTTTTCCCTGTTTGATGTAAAATTGAACATTTTATAAACACGAATGTAAGACATTAGATCGATTCGGTTAGACTCGTCGAATGTAGAGTAATGTAAGTTAGTATTCATGATATTCAAGTTTTTCGTTTCTGTTTCCTCGGGAAATGTGAAAGGTGCTTGTTAAATTCCGGAATTGATGGTGTGTTATGAGTCATTGTATAATGATAAATATCCTAATGTATCTGGAATATACACCTAGATGTGGGAAAAAACAAAACAGGGGGGGGGGAGATGTAACGATGCTCGTATCTATGTAATACATGAAAATGAATTACATAAATATATGAAAATGAAAAATGTTAACGATGCTCGTATCTAGTTTACCTACCTAAATATAATAATCTTGACCGTAACGTGAATCGTTACGAAATACTAGATAAGGTAGTTTGATTGAATTGTTTCAAAAAAAGTCGAATTTGATTTGCTGATGTTCACAGTTGATGACGACTCACCCCATGCTGAGCAGATCATGTTGCGCATATGTGGGACAAAATATACCCTGTTACGTTAACTTTTAATACGTAAATTTCTAAGTTTTTAAAGTCTGTACTGTACTGAGTTTGTTTTTCGAATTAGAATTTTGTATTCAAAACTTTTACACAACTGTAGTGTAACTGTTTTGATGAAATCTTATGAATTGCACCAGTTGAATGACTGGAATGTGGGTTTTTTTTTTTTACAGTAATATATAAAAAAATATATATATATAAATTTATCCACGGTTTAAGTTGAAGTATTTGACACTTTTTTTTAATGCTATTATAATTTTTCAACTTTTCAGGAGCTGACTGATATTAGGCGGTCAGGCATGCGATCATTTAGGGATGTCCATGTTGATGAATCCAATATTTTAGTCTGGCAAGGTCTCATCGTGCCTGTAAGTGCAGAATCATTTAATGGTATTGATTGGAGCGTGTCGGTGGTGACGTTTTGTGTGAAAAAGAAGCATGTTTGTATTTTTGTTTTCAGGACAATCCTCCTTACAACAAAGGAGCGTTTAGGATAGAAATCAATTTCCCAGCTGAATACCCGTTCAAGCCTCCGAAAATCAATTTCAAGACGAAAATTTATCATCCCAACATTGATGAAAAGGGACAGGTGTGCTTACCAATCATTAGTGCTGAAAACTGGAAACCAGCTACTAAAACAGACCAAGGTATGTATTGTCATTGCATTTTCTAAGTTTGGTTGTTTGTTTTTTTTGTGTTTTTTTGCACATATTGAGTGATAGAACCTATACTAAACGTACCTAGACGAAACCTTCGTCCTTGTATATGCATCAAACTTGTGTGTAAGAAAATGTCACAAATTTTGTCTTAAAGAGTGATGCAAGTCTTTTTGTTAGTGGCTGGTGATGTAGTAGTCAATGTTTTTGCTTTGTCTAATGATGCTTGATCAATAGTTATAGAATTTTACTGTTGAAGTGCTAACGGATGCACTGTTTGTGGGGAAAAAATTTAAGTTTATTAACAAAGGTTAAACACTGTTTAATTGGTCTTTGCTGCAGTCTGATTACTACTGTCTCATGAGCCCTCATCTCGTTTTTTTGACGATTCGACTAGTGAAGAGCCAAATATAGTAGATTATCCTCGATTATCTGAACATTGATTTAACCAAAACGTTTGGTCAACTTTTTCACTCACTTTTTGAACTCCTTGTTTTTTTTCGATGCACCCTATATAGATTTACTCTCCAACGAACACATTCAAGACAACCCTGTATATTTCTATTTTATTGTACTTGTGCTAAATTGAACTTTTGGGTTTCACATTTTTAAAAATGCATCTTTGACAAATTTGACTATAAGAAATTTTCGATTTTTCTTAACTTTCTAAGTTCTCGATGGTTCGGATAATTGAGGTTTCGATGTACAGTAGAATCCCGTATTCGCGGTTTTGGTTATCCACGGTTGATTTTGGTCCTATATTATATGGAAAATTTGTTACAGGTTATAACTTTTGAATTGTACGCAGATCTGAATATTGTAGTCAAATCTTGTGGCTGTCTTTCGTTTTTTTTAAAGAAATTGCGGTCGAAAACAAAAGTAACGCTGACAATTCAAATATGCCAAAGGGAACTGTAAAATTATATTAATATTGCTTGTTTTATTTTATCATTATCAGTTATTGTTGATGTCTTTCTCTGCCTAATTTATAAATTGAAATATCATAAGCTTTTATTTACATGTATTAAATAGCGTACGCTACTATTCGTGGTTTCGGGTTGGCAGATTGCTTTGAACTTATCCCTCGCGGATACGGGGCTTTATACTGTATGTCAGTCACAGCTTATTATAATAGGTGCTACTTGTGGTATTAATGAAAATCAGTAGTGTCAGTTGATAGCTAATGAATTGTGTGGTATCTTGGCTGTTACAAATACTAGTCACAGAGCAGACTCGTTGAAAATTACGTGGGACTTATTTCCAGCTTTTAAAATGAAGGCTTTTATTATAAGATGCAATTGAAGCTTGGCTTGTTGGATTTTCACTACCATTTATATTTCAAATTGTTGATTAACATCACTGGTCAAAACATTGAAAACATGAGATTGGTTGTGGTAATTTCCCCCTGCCATCTGGTGGTGATGTTAATAACTTGTGCAAATTCACTTTTTTTAATAAATATATATTGGGAAGGTAAATTGTTGACATACGGATTTTGGCCTCTTAACGTTTTTGTTGAAAGTTTTGTTACTCAATGTCACCATCCGGTTGTAACTGGTTGTATTACAGCCTAGTAAGGTGCTTAACGTTCATCCCACATAGTTGGCAATAATAATTGATGACGATTTCATCATGATAAAAGTTTGTCAAGCCCCGAATCTATATTATTACTAAGGAAACAGGTTTTCTAAAGGTTGGGGCATCGGCTTTTGCATGTATTATCTGTTTCGCTTGAATCTCACGTGTTTGTTTGTACAAATCTGTAATACAATAGTATGAGTGCAACTCTGCTTGATCCAAATAGTCACTGTTTGGTTGTGAAGTAGCAATAGGAGTGGTTAGAGTGTAATGTTTTCCAACCTGGGGGTCTGTGAAGGGTCTTGTGAGGTCCACAAACCAAATCTAGATTGTCAGCTTTTTTTTTTATCTAATGTTAAATACTCATAGATTGCATAAGGATGTGTTGTATTGGTTCCTTTTTCATTTAAGTTGAACTATACATTTCAACTTTTTTGTGTTGTACAACATGTTTCCAATTTTTTAAGTTAAATTTTAACCATTTATGGGGTGTGCTGGAGACTTTAAATTTGGTACGCAGGCAAGTCTTGCAAGACAATTGAATCTGTCGAAATTTGATGGACCTCGAGTGACCTATTCAGGATCCGCCACAGTACAGTTTTAACCTGACGATCTGGTGTTTGATAATTACATTATTTTATTTTCGTGAATATAAGACGTGTCTTTTACAAGGTTTTACACAAGGTAAATCTCATATAAAATTAAACTAATTAGGTACAATAAAAAATAAAGTACAGTGGACCCTCCTTATCCGTGAATTTTAACAATTGCGGATAGAAAATAATCTATATATATTGAGGGAGATCGATATTTCGAAAAAATCTATAAACCATAACTTAAATTTCACTCGCTGGAACACCATGCTAAATCCACGCGAATGAAGTGACATATCGTGCTGTAGTCTCTCACCATTAATTGGCGATTTATACAATTTTTTTTTTTTTTGGAGAAATTATTCCCTTCTAAACAATACAGTTTGACAATTATTCACATAGAATTTAAATTGTAAACATTATTTAAATTATATGGGAAGATGTGTATAGTTTATAGAAAATATTACGCCATTTGTTTAAGGGATTTGAGCATTCGCGGAATTCCTGTAACCTGACCCGGCCTTCGGTGCCCACTGTACTTATTATATTACCTTATTTATATATATTTGTTGAATATAACAAAATATATATAAATCAATGTGTTATTTGGGGGTCTTCAGTATCTTTCAGTGTGTTAATTACAAGAAAACATTATCATTAGAGCCAATCACAGCTTAGATTTCATTTTTCATTAAGCTGATTCTAAGGTGTATCTTATAATCAGGTACGCCCTATGTAATTCATGTTTTCACTCAAACACTGAAAAGTCCCGTCTTATATTAGGGTGCATCATGTATTTGAATGCGTCCTATATTCGCGAAATTAACAGTAATGCAATCGTCCAAAATCGTCGGAATAGGTTGGAAACTATCGCTCTATACGATTGACAAAGATGTGTGGTGCATCTATTTTGTTACCAACTAATCTATGGAAGTACTAGAATTTTGGTCACGTTTGTTTGCTTTTGTTGAATGGGAATCCATGGGTTCGGTATAATGTTTGACCCCCCCTTGTGTTGCCCGGTGGAAGATTTTATTAGCACGTTGGGTAATAGGAGTTAGCACACTTGAGTTTTGAGCGCCATCCATTGTTGTTTACAGTGATTCAGGCACTTGTTGCTCTGGTCAATGATCCCGAACCTGAGCACCCGCTGCGAGCAGATCTGGCCGAGGAATTCACGAGGGATCGCAAGAAATTCATGAAGAACGCCGAGGAGTTTACCAAAAAGAACAGCGAAAGGCGTCCTCCCGATTAAACAATTTTCCGGTTCCGTGATTATATTGGTTTCTCCCCCTCCCCCCTTCCAAAACAAAAAAAACAAAAAACTCTCCCGAATCCTAATTTTGTTTTGTTTTTTTTTTCCTCCAATCACCTTACTCATACATAATGATGAATAGGACCCATTGCAACGTAGGCCTTTGCGAACTGCCATTACTTTTCCATTCGATTAAAATACGAAGCTCTCCATGATTTTTCTTACTTCCGACAACTTTTTCCACATTTGGACTCTGTCAGCATCTGTTTCTGCGTTTTCTAAGAATGTTGTTGTAGAAGTGAACACTGTTTTGCGAAACCTTTTTCTTCTCCACGATATATATATATATTTTCATCCTTATTTGATATGAGTAAAATTTCAATAAACGATTAGTAATTATTTTCTTCATTTTTATTTTTTTTTCCGTTTTTGTTTTTTCTCAGCGACGGTGGTATAAGTTCATTTGGCAGAAGAGCTACTACAACTGCTTATACCGTAACGATAGATATTTATGATAAAAGTCAACGTTTTATTTTTCTCTCTCTCTATATTTCTACAGTTGCGAAAGGTAATCGATGTAGGCTACATGGAACTATTGATTCTTCGTGTAAAAATTGCTAGCAAAAATAAAATAGAAAACGCTATAATTTTATTTTTAAATCTGTTTTCAGTTCCAATTGCAAGAGTTTTTCTTGATAGCAAAATGCCGAAAAAGCGAAATCACGAACTATATATATATATTTTTTTCTAGTTTTGCAAATTTCCTGGTTTCAATGCTTTAGATTCGTATCTGAAAAAAAAAACACACAAACAAAATTTGAAGCTTAATGCTGTAATAGTAAGTAATTTTTAAAAGAAGTGTAAACACGGCAAGTTTGATGGATGAAACCGTAACTCGGGTTCTAACAAAACGAAAGCTATTTGTACGTAATTGATTGAAAGTTGTCCCCCAGAATTTCACGTTGTGTTCGATGTATCAAAATTTTTACAGTTCACGGTAATATGGAATCGATTTTGTTATATTTGTAATTTTTTGTTTTAATTTTTTTTTTGTACGTAACCAGTTTTATTATTATTAATATTATTATTGTATTATTATTATTATTCTCCTCGAAATAGCACAATTTCACTTCCACTTTATAATATACATTTTAATTTTTATTTTTGAACCATGCCAGTTTATTGTGAAGAAAAAGAAATTTGAACAGAATTTTTTGTATGTGTAAGTTAAAATACTGGCAAGGTTCATATAATAAAAAATAAAAAAATTATTTATTTCATAGGTTTCTTTTAGTCTACAAAATAATATACACAGTGGTTAAAAAAAAAAAATTTTTGTGATTGAACGATCATCATCGGTGGTAGTCGTAAAAAAAAAAATGTGTTGGAAAAACCAGTATTGATTTTATTTAAGAAGCGTAAATATGGATTTGCAAATAAAGGATATCCACAAGTATTTATTAGCTTTACTTCCATTCAAAAATATAAAACACACACAACAGCAGGGATTCATGTCTTCCAAAGAATTTTATTATGATTATTATCGTTTATAACCTACATCGACGATTGATTATCTCTGTTTATTTCATGGTTGCTGGGGCAATATTAGAAACATCACCTATCGTGTATGTAAGATACATTGTCATTGCATGCTAGTTGATTATATAGCGTAAGAAATTATTTTTTTATAT
>JAQIWH010005168.1:0-15226 GCA_034695005.1 Cryptops parisi
TCATGCTACTGCTGTCATGTTCTTTAGCCAATCACAGGCGAGAAACACACAACTTGTCGAATTATAGAATTAGAGATTGCCTTACCTGGTTAGGCAATTTATGAAATTATCATTGTTGTTACGAAGAAATTTAAGTTAGGTTTAAATTTAGGCTTAAATGTGTTTTTTTTAAAGAACATGTTCTTAACTAATCGTTACCTAAACCTTAACTAACATAAACAGTTCTATACAAGATGTTATTTCATACTTTGCCAAAAGATACACATTGCCTGTAACATAAAGACATTGCTGAGCTTGAACGATGATGCATACATCAGCAGCTTTTCTTTCTTAGGCATTAAATACATGTACTAACCATCAAATGGTTTATATATTATTGGACATGTATAAAATTCAGGCTTTCTATGGCATGCCTGGTTTGGGCAATGTATGAAATTAGCATTGGAATAGTTGCATTAAGCAAAAATCAAGGTTTGGTTTAATTTTAAGCCTAAATTTAAGATTAATTTTTATTTTATTTTGGAGGGAACTTGAACTAACCAAAACAATTGTATACCCACGTGCTATTTCATACTTTGCCGAAAGAAATTAGGCATTCTATGTATATATAAAATGTCTGGATTTTATACATTGACGGTGACAAGCCATTTATAGGCATTAAATCATGTATATCTGTACAATACAATTGTAGTGTAATGTTTGTGTGTCACCAGCAATGTATAAAATTTCAAGTTTGGTGTGGGCAATGTATGAAATTATACTATTATCATACCATTGGAATAGTTACATTAAGCAAGAATCTAGTTCTGTTTAATTTTAAGTTTTTCTTTTTTTTAGAGGAAGTGTTAACTAACCTAAACATTTGTATACAAGATATTATTATATACTTTGTCAAATGTGGCTAGGCATTTTATGTAGATGAGACAAAAGAATTATAAAAACAAATGCGATATTTGTATGAATAGTGATGTTCTTCTGTGATGTTTTTAGCAAATATAAATTTAAATGTTCATGAACTCAAGAATTGACGTGATTAAAAATGATCTTTTTGACACCGATATTATTCAGCAGTATTTAACTAATGGTAGTTAACAGCTGACATTTTGATTAATTTTGTAATGTTTTTTTGTATAGTTATTAATGCACACCACGCATTTTATAACGGTTATACGAAAAAATCGCACGTGCCAGAAGATCCTTCGTCTTGGAACAAAATGACGAAGCTTTTGTGCCTAACTTCGTGTCCCGAGGAGAAACGCAAAATTATCGGCGACACGTTTATCAAGGTTTGAAAACCAATTCAACTTGACATTTTACAGTACGTCATTTAACACTTGTCGGTTTTTACAGATAGCCAATGACGTCATTGCGGATTTAAACTTAAAACCTGAAAATGTGTTTTTAGGACAAGGTTAGCATTTATTGTTCAAACAAATCGTTTGATTTGAGAAATTCATGTCGAGGTTAATAATCTTGATCTCCGATATTTTAATTTATTTATTTATTGATTTATTTATTATTATATATAGGAACTCTTCGGCCAGATTTGATCGAAAGTGCTTCCATTCTTGCTAGCAATCGGGCGGACGCAATCAAAACTCATCACAACGATTCCGATCTTGTGCGACAGCTTCGCGAAGTCGGTCGTGTCATCGAACCTCTTAAAGATTTTCACAAGGACGAAGTTCGACTACTGGGGAAAGATTTAGGACTTCCGACGGAATTGGTTTCGAGGCACCCGTTTCCTGGTCATTAATTTTACGCTATTTTTTATGATAATATAGATATACAGGGTGAGTAAAAAATATGTCGCCACTTAAACACACACCAATCCTCCACTGGGTCATTCAACGAGACTTTTGAATAATTTAATTTGTTTTTTCACGGTAATTCACTAGTTGTACTCCCCCCAATATACAAAGTCCCTTAAGACTAAGTTACGTTTAACTTTCTCAATGGTGGTTTGATAAATTTATTCATTGTAAATGCTGAATAAAAAATTAAATACAATGGCCACTTGCGTTACATGAAATGTGACGGTACTTTACGAAGGTTGAACTTGCAATTTTATTCCTGTTCCGTTTTCATGATTTTGAGAATTAAAACTTGTTGTCAATTTGGATAAAGGGTCTTGGTGCTCAATGATTTGTTGAGCTATTTAAAATACTTTATGTTCAAAAAGAAAACAAATTAAATACTGGTCATTTTTATGTTACCAGTCTGAATTGGGAGTGTTGAAAACTCAAAAAAGTAACCTTCCCAATTGAAATTTGAATATCATTTTATACTTTTTGTATATAAACACCTGAGCAACATCAGAATTTTTAGCATTTTGAACGATTAAACAATATGGGGTTTCTCGCCGGAAAAAACAGCGCTCATGAACAATTTTTAAAATGTGGCTCACTATTATGCTGCACGGAGTCCTTCAATTGTACAAAATAAAAATTGCTCTGATATTGATACATATACAGTGGACTCTTGAACTTCAAACAATCCGTTTTAGGAACTAGTTCGACTTTCAAGTTATTCGACTTTTAAATTTCCCCATAAGAAATCATGTCTCTCTTTATGTGTAATGACCCTACTGTATAAGTGGTAACATCCGAGTCACCCTGTTTTATGAAATCTTGATATATTATCTTCATACAATGCCATGGTTACATTATTAGTAAAAAATTGACATGTTTTGATGTGCATAGGTCCTGGTCTTGCTATTCGCGTAATTTGCGCCGATGAACCCTACATGGAACGGGATTTTGGCGAAACATACGTCGTCGTCCGAGTCATCGTCGATTTTTGCAATGCCATGAAAAAGGTGAATGAATCAAAAAATTTTTCATTGTTTTATTTAATATATGTTACTGGCCAAGTGTAGACTCCAGGTATTCTATAGAATACCGAACCTTTTTTTGGGCGATATGCGAAATGACATCTTGTGTCTGACATAGTGTATTTTGCTACGTTGATAGTTGTCGATATCCGGTTGTTTCATTTTGAGTACCACCGAACTATGCTTCTGGAATATCGTCGAAAATTGCTTTTTTAAATAGAATATAATGGCAACATTAATTAACAGCGCGTTAGGGCTCTGCTAGTATACAACTGTTTAGGTTAAGATTAGTTTAGATTTAACTTGGTTTAAGTTAATATAAGTTAATATCTCTTGCCTAAATTTAAACTTAACTGAAATTTAATGTAACTATTTTAAAGCTAATTTCATACATTGCCAAAAATGGCTCAGCATTCCATAGATTGCCAGAATTTTATATATTTTCTAAATTATTTTTATCTATTTTATTTTAAAATTATTTTAATTATTTGTAATTCATAAATTATTTTTATTTATATTATTTTTCAATTGTAAAAGAGAGCTTTGAATGAAATGTTTATTTTGTTGGATTTCTTTGTCCAGCAACATTCATTATTGAGTCGCATTGAAAACTCAACGACAGAAGAAGAACGCGAGAAATTGATGACAATTTCGCAAAAGACGGTGATGCACGCGACACTGATGCCGATTCGTACGGTTGGCGTACAGGGTGACCGACGTACATATAGCTATGTTGTCGGCATTTCTAGCAACGACGAACCCAACTGGGACGATCTCATGTTTCTTGCACGGATCATTCCTCGGGTGTGTCACAACATTAATAGGTTTGTTAATCTTTCGCCAGTCAGTTCAGCGTGAATCCATCAAGATTTCAGTTTCAAACTTTTCACTTGTTTCATTTGTACTCAGAGTGACATACATTTTTGGGAAAATGGTAATCGAACCCGTCCACGACGTCACGCCGACGTATTTGACGTCCATGGTTTTGGCCACTGCCCGACAAGTTGACTACGTGGCCCACCAAGTCTTGCAGACCAAGTTTCAAATTCACCGAATCAGTCAGATGCCCATCATCATCATTCCCATTCACTTTGACAGAGACACATTGTCTCGAATGCCGTCGTGTCAACGTTCTGTCGTTGTCAGACCGTTTATCACGTCGGATTTTATGACTGGAATTGCTGCCATACCTGATAAGCACATCCCATTAGAGGTAACGTTTTATATTTTTAAGCTGTTTGCAGAAAATAATTTTACGATGATTAGAATGTTATGCGAATGTTGACGCGTGTACTAAAGTACATCAAAAATGCTTTTTATGCTCTTTATAAATTTGTGAATGAGTTGTGAGTTTCTACATACAAAAAAAGAAATCGATGAAATTTGATGAATGAAGTGCCCATGGATCTGTCTTAGTCTCACGAGTGTCACTATGTATATGCTGTTAATTAAAAAACCAATATGGCGAACGCAATATGCCAGTATTTAAAGAGTATGCTTAAAAAGCATTTCAATGTTAAGTATATGCATATCATATATAGACTGTACTGAAACTGATATACAGGGTGATTTGGTAATATTTGGCTAAAGCTTTACAGGATGGTAGGGGAACCGAAACAAACAAAGAATTCTGTATAAACCTATGTCCCGGATTGTAATGCAAATCCTGCGATCAACAACTCGTTGATAAGCGAATTTTGCGTTTCAACCAATGGGCGAAACTCGTAACTCGCAAACGAAGCATTTTTGGACATATATAGACTTTGTTTGTTTGTTTGGGTGCCCCTATCATCCTGTAAAGTTTTGCTAGATATCACTGAATCACCCTGTATACAAACATAATGCCAAAAAATGCCGTAATCCATGAACTCACAAATCTGAAACTAATATAAAGTGTTGTTCTCTCTATTGGCAGTTGTATAGATATTAATACATGTATTGGTTTATTTTTAATGCAGGTTGTTCGACGAATGGTAGCTGAAATTGAAATGGTTCCTGGCATTTCACGCGTTCTGTACGATTTAACGTCTAAACCGCCTGGAACGACCGAATGGGAGTGATAAAAAAATAAGTGAGATTGATTACGAATTAAAACGACAAGTTAGAAGTACGTAAAAGAAAGGAAACGAGTGATTCGTTGCATTTTGACAAAAAAATAATACGATGCGTCGGACAAACTAGTCGGTTTAACGTTGGAAGTTTCTAATGCAAAATTGTTCCTCAAGATTTTGCTATTTTTCTGCCACTAAATGTTTTCGTTTTCGTGTAGGAAAGATAAAAAAAAATGTTGGTAAATTCGTTTTTTGTTCCTTTTATTTTTTGGAATTTCTTAGCTTGTTAAGTGCGGAAGTGAAATGACAAATGCAGTGGGAAAAGATTCTATTTTTGT
Source organism: Cryptops parisi (assembly GCA_034695005.1). Classification (NCBI taxonomy): domain Eukaryota; kingdom Metazoa; phylum Arthropoda; class Chilopoda; order Scolopendromorpha; family Cryptopidae; genus Cryptops; species Cryptops parisi. Next base: position 5,223 of record JAQIWH010005168.1, read on the forward strand.
ACATTTTTTGCTTCCAGTCCACAACCGTTTCTGTAAAACTATGTGATAAAAAAATTGAATTAAACTTGTTTGAATGGCACGCTTTAACGACGATTGTTTCATTACGCACGAAGTACAGGTTGGACCTCAACTAGTCCGGCAGCAGCTTCGGTGGTCCGGAACGTGGAATAACAGTAAAATTGACAGTGAATACTTTTCAGTTCATAATTGAAGAGCTTATTTCCAAAACATTTCATCTCCACTTTTGATCACTTTTTAGTTAAGAGGCTTTGAAAACTGTGTGCGACCCCAAACTCATTTCCTATTGAAAAGCACTTTTAAAAATCACGTTTATATGCAAAGTTTATGGTCAAGTGAATATAAAAACTAGTTTCCTGGAAAATTGTAGTTCATGGACTTGAAAGTTTTGGAAATAAGCTCTTAAATTTACGATAAAAAGTATCAGCGAATACTTTGGTTCATAATTTTGAAATTGACAGTTTATTTTGTCATTTTTTTTCCTAAACTTTAGTGGTTCAGAAAATCCGCCAATCCTGCCGCTTTTTGGTACCAAGCTTTCCGGATTAGTGAGATCCATCATGTATGAAGAAATTAAAGAGAAAATCTCGGAACTTGCAGACAATGACGTCTTCATCGATAGTGTAAGTTGCTGATTTTTATAGTCTTTATGTTAGTTTCACTTGTGCTGTGAATAAGTGAGTGAGAGTGGTGAGTTGTGAGTTCTACATATGAAAACAAAACTACTTGAATGATTTTGATAGTGAGGTGTTTATGGATTTGCATTAGTCTAACAGGTAACAATGGCAAATGGCATCAATGAAAAACTAATACGGTGGACGCTACATGCCATACTGTAGATACATAATTCTTTAGACCCTCCTACAGGCTAAATGACTCGATTGATTTTGATGATTGAGATGACATTGGATCTGCCTACTTCTCACGAGTGACACTGGTTATATAGTATCAATGAAAATCCAATATGGCGAACACTACATGCCAATATATAAAGATTATGCATAAAAAAACGTCTCAGTGGATTTTGATGAATGAGGTGTCAGAATTCGTCTTAGTGTATCGAGTGTCATTTCCTATATGCTGTTAATTAAAAACCATATGGCTGAAGCGATATGCCAGTATATAAAGAGCATGATTCTCAAAAAAGGATTTTTGATGTACTTGTTAATTATATAACCACAAAAAAATCATTTTTTTAAGCTCACTATCGGAGTCGTCACTAAACGACCCTTCAGACTTAACGACTAGCTTTCCACTTGCATATTTCTATTCTGTGTGTATTTTATTGTGCATCGATGACTTTGAACTTCTACACTTTAAAGGATTCGATGACTAATCCGAATGTCATTATCCTTTATTATGCATTGTATCTTTGTTCTGTACTGTATATAAGATATTGTTGGGTTCTCGGGGCTATCTCAATTACGTTAAACTAGTAAGTCCCATGCCCAATCTCACGCGCAATATTCCCCTCCGCACCCGGCAAAATGCCTACCTGTACTTGCCGTGCAAGATCGACCATTCTTGGTCAGCCACGGTGCGCACTTTCCGTGCTTGGCGCCAGCTTCTTTTTTCCCTTTCTTTGCAGCACAACTGTATCATTGCAGCAAAGTGGGCACAAGGGGGAGTTTTGAAACTAAACTTCGCTCGCCTACGAGATTCGACAATGCGTCATGATCTTCCGGTGATGTACTTGATCATATAGTGGGTTTTTCTGGTTGTTTTCGTTGAGCACGTACTTTATCTGACCCGACACATCGATACAGCTCGCTGCGCTAAAATTGCTAAACGGAAACCCTGATAAATTTTTAATGACCCCAGATCCTCCCACGAAAGTAACTAAAGGTTAAGGCAACAATCCATTTCCAGTGTACGCTAAGCTACATACATGTTTCACAATATTTTTTATTTGACACTCTTACTGAACACTGGAACATCAGTTATACATCAAGCATCTACTATTCAGAAAGCTACACTTGACACAACCTTCAGGTCAATCTGTACTCTGATAATCGCCACGAATGCAGATATTGTTTATAATTTCACAACTCTCGGATCTGGTCTGTCACGCCACTACGTCAGCTAAACTACAGCCGTAGACAGTTATTGAATTAACTGAGGGTGTTGGTTTGGGAATCGTGTCACAGACGACCGTACCCTAGTTTTTCTTAACTCTACCGATTATGTTTCCCTGGCGTACTGTGCATGATTAAACTACTACATGAGAGAACTACAGAAACAGACTAAACTCGTTCGACAAGAATTTGGCAGTCAATAACATGAATATTCTTAAATCTTGAGTGTACCACAAAATACTTTCTACTAAAAACATTACTATTTACAATGTGCAAGCAGTGCTATGCTATCGATGACAACCTTAGCGACTAAAGGCCAACAGGTTATGATACCACTTTTGACTAGTTCAGGGCGAGTCGTGTTCATTGTAGCGCTGTCATCATGGTTCTCAGCGAGGATGGTCACGGCGTGGGCATTCATTTGCCGAGAGCAGAGAGGTGACTTGAGATGGTTGGCTGGCACCACGTCGTGGTAACTAAACTGCTTGGCTCTCATGGTTCTGTCCCGCGTTGAGAATAAATATAAGGTGTAAAATATTTATTCATTATTATTATTATTCACAGCAATGATCAGATTAAATATAGATTCAAATAAGAAGTTGAAGATATTTGGAAGTTGAAGTTAATTATAACTCATGGTTTTGGAAATGTGGTTACCATGGTATTGATTGTTGGTTGTTGTTGTTGTTGATTATTTTTTCTTCCTCTCTCTGTGCTTGAATATGGCTTGTTCTATGTTCTATGATGTTTTCCTGAAATATTATTTCAATGGAGACTGGTGTTGAATATTTCCTGTGAAGATTGAAGTTACACTATACTTACCTACAAAGATGACCACATACTTGAGCTTTCTTCACAGGCGTCAAAGCAAAACATGTCAGAACAGGCTGGTTGACGACTGTCGAAAAGACTCCTCTTTCATCGCATCTCGGTTCGCGCCATCTTCTCTCGTCTGGCTCCTGGTCATTGCTGCTCTGTCATCTAGTTGGATGTTGGTAACGAGCATCTGCCATTTCTCTCTCTTATTCGCCCCCCACCGCTTCTCCAGGTTGTCGACACGATAAGCCATTTCTGCTTACTTCCAAAAATATGGTCATGGTCAGTTGCGTTGCCCTTCCGAGAAGATATGTGGTGCGTGTGGTTTACTAGATCATTCTCCAGACGCATGCATCCGGTCGCCCTCATGAGTGAATTGCAATGGACCACATAAATCTTGGTCAGCATCATGCAAGAACTTCCAGGATGAGAAAACGCTTCAGCAAATTCGAGTGATGCAAAATATTTTTTTTCCTGATGCGTGCTGGATTTTTTTTGGTGAGCAAGCAAAACCATTGTATGCTGCAGTGGCCTGTCACGCCAGACTAACTCTGTGGCTACCCAAACAACCTCAGTTGCCACACAGACAGGCCACTGTTCCGTCCCCTGAGATTTCAATAACTCTTTGGTGCAAACTAACCAGCTCATGGGGGACAATGACATCCCCTAATGCTTTCGCTTCTTGTGTCAAGTCACCAGCAACATGTCCGTAGGCGTTAGGGAACAACGTTCGTACCATCCATCTTGTGTATAAGTTCTTGAAGCTGTCGGGTCTCGACTAACTTATCTGATATGCTGTTTAGACTGTGTTTTTGTGGACGCCATAAGACAAGCCTCAAGGCAGTTGGTGCACCTCTATATTCAGATACCTACCTTTGCTGCCGTAAAGCTCTCGATCTCCTCCATGGTTTAAGTCATCAGTCGTGGGGAGCAGACAGATCTCTTTGACACTGTATAGGTCTTTAATTCGTTCAAGACTGACATATGCATTGGTGGTTTTCTCCTCTGCCCATAAATCATATCTCGCTCGCCTCCATATCCTTCACGCTGGCATCTGCTTAGCTTTAGGAGCTTTCCGCACAAGCCGTCATCAGCATGTGCGCGGAGAGTGGATTCGAGAGTGGATTCACTGTTTTCACCATTTGCTAGACAACAGAAATCGCTGTTATATAACTCGACTAAGTGCTTCACCAGACAACCCTACGTGTCCTTGCATTTTCGACCAACACTGTCTTCGGAATTATGCTCATCATCCCATACATGCGCGCCATGATCATTATTCCTTAAATCCTCTGGTTCCACTGATTCATGGAATGTTAAATCATCATGTTCTATTTGGCCATTCAGTTGTGCTAATGTGGGTTCCAGGGCACGTTGGCATCTCCGGTAACGAGCTCCTGGACTCTGCAGCTAGGCTTGGGCTGGCCTCACCATTTTTTACCAACAAGGTTCTCCTTAGATTTGCAGCTGTAGTCGAGATGATTGATTCCTCTGCGTGATCACACGAATGGTTCACCACCACCTGTAATAAGCTTCGTGTTATAACGGTTACTATAACTCCATGAGTCTCTTCTTACCGCACGGCCCGGATAACCAAACTAATGCTTGCTCGTTTTTGCATTGTTCATATACAGCTCACAAATGCATATTTACTTCAGGGTGAATTTCCACCTTTTTGTGCATCTTGCAGGGTTTGACTTACTATTTACCACATCTTTGTGGAGTGTGGTCCACTTTTGCCCCTCTGCCAAATTTACAAAAACTCTTCTTTTGCAATTTCTGCTCGTCTTCCCGCACGCCAACGATACAGACCGACAATCGCATAACAAAAACGAGCAAATACAGGCATACCTCGACTTCCGTCACCTCTTTTTTCATCGTTTTGCTCTTTCGTCATTTTTAAATTTTACAGGGATACCTCGACTTTCATTGTTTTGTTCTTTCGTCACCTTTAAATTAAAACCAAATTTTCAAATGAATTTGTGTAATTTGTGTTCCCGATTCTATCCTTGATAATTTTGCGGTTTACCCGATTCTATCCCTGATTCGTTATGAAACAGACCCCATGTGGTGCGTCAGATCCTCCATTTTTTTAATAGTTCCGGTCTGGCTTATCGAATTTAATGACCTTTGTGTTTCCTTGTGGTTTATGTTTCCTTTGTATTGGTTTGTCCTGTTTTTATACTCCTGTTTAGTTCTTGCTTTTTTTTTTATTCGTTCAGAGGGTGCCATATAAGATGCCCTTAGGCAGTTGGAGCACCTCAATTTTCCCCAAATGCCTAACTAGTTTTACCTCTTTCACAATGCTTAACTTGTCAGTGGTGAAGTTAGCAATTTTCCTTCTTGCTTTGATTTCATTTTTGAGGGTGTTGGAGAGAATTCTACAGATGATGGGTCTGTCGAACTTGTCGGATTTTTTAAAAATTCTGTGAACATTTTTGATGTCGTGGGATGTAATAGTGATGTTGGCTGAAGCAGCAATCTTAATGACTACGTTGTTTAAATTTTCTGATGATATTTCAGGGACACCTCTGATAATCGCATTCTTGCTGTAGGAGTGCTGTTCAAGATCGACATATTTTTGTTCAAGTATGCCAACTTTTTTTGAGTTGGCATTTTCATTTAGGCACATTTTAGTTTTTTCATCGATTGAAGAAAATTTAGACTTTTTTTCAGTAATTTTGTGAGACAAGTTAGTTACATTAGAATCTGTGAATTCGATTGAATGTTTAAGTTCTTCAACCACTTGAGGTAGTTGAGAGATATTGTTGAGTTGCGCATTAATTTCAGTTTGAAATTTGCTGTATTGTGATGCAATGTCATTTCGAATATCACAACTCAGTTGAGAGAATAGTGCAACTAGTGAAGGTGGTTCAAGGTCAGGAGGAGATGGGTGGGCAACAGATCAGAGGATGGAGAAGTAACTGTCGCTTAGCAACTGAAAACGACATACCATGTGTTGAGGATGAGCTTGATTGTGATGACAACATTGTAAGCGATTTGCTTAGGCACTTTTTGCACATAAAAATATCCTTACCAGAGCGTAAAAGTTCAGCGTATTCCTGTGAGGTGGCGAGACAAATGAAGTTAGCTTTGTGATGGGCGGTTTGCAAGGACTGCTAGGGGTTCAACTCGACCACCACCCGGATTCTTGCTGATAAACTGTAGTTGACGACCTGTAGAAAAACTGGCAACTAGTGGAATCGAACCTTTCCCGTCGAGGAAAACCCGTCGAGTGCAATGCCACGGCTTAATCTCTCCGTTCCCCTCACCGCATCCCCGCTACACCCAGCTCGCCTGCTCGCACTACGTGATCCATTTAAGGCTACCGGACGCCTTGATAGCCGAGCCAGAGTGCGTCACCGCCCGGTGCACAGCACTCCCAAGCGAAACCCGAGGTTAGTTAGAATCCCTAGCGAACGACCCGACCGTTCTCACAGTTACGGCGTGGCAATGGCGAGTTTCACGCTGGTTGCAGGCGGCTGTCGAGGAAAACAACCCACGTCAAGACGGTTCGAAGAACGGAGATCAAAAGCCTTTATTTCCATTATTTGATTTCACAATGCAGTTTCCAACAACAATACCATTCTAACTCATGGTGCTAAAAATAAAAACATATATTTATGCGAGGTCTCTAACAACTTCTCCCAGAGCTCCACCGGGCCTTCCCTGCCCTCCATTTCTCACAGGCGAAGCCTGGCCTTAAGGGAATTGATGGAATCCTCTCCAACTGCCAGGATTCCCCTGCAGGCTGGCTGTCTAACCACCAGAGGGTCGCTACATTTGCTTTTTATTTAAAAACCATTCCATTAAAACCTTAAAACTGGCCACCGCAGCGTGGTATGATTTTGAAAATCCATCACAGCAGAAACAATCTTATGGCAGGAAGGGCATTTAGGCCTTGAGGAAGACATGATGAGCAAAAGCTTCGAAATTTGTTTTAGAAACAAATTGCAGACATAAATAATTTTGCAGTTAATTTGCAGTCTCTTTGTCACCAGCTTAGTGGTCATCTACTGCAAAGCAAGGGGGTGGGAGTTTGGGTTGTTTCAAGTTTCATATGAGCAAAAAATCTGCACACCCCAACACTTGAGATACTCTGACACCCCTAGATTTTCTGGTACTCGGGGGAGATCGCCTCCTCTGCCCCCCTATTAGTGCACCACTGCTTACAATGATAGTTAATATGGGATAAGGTACGAAATGTGGCAATTAAAAAACAAGACTAGTGTGAGATATTTCATTTATTGCAAATAAACTTACATTTAACTTTTATCCCCTTCAACATACTCTCTTCCCCTATCTATACACAGATGCATACGTGTCTTCCGTTGTTTAAAACAATGCTGTAGCTCATCATTTGTAAGCCTCTTCAAAAACTCTGCCGTTTTGCTTTTACATGTTTAACAGACTGAAAATGTGTTGACTTTTCACTTTTGGGAACATGTAGAAGTACCATGGTGCAAGATATGGCGAATATGGTGGATGATCAAGCATAGGAATGCTCTTGTGCGCTAAAAACTGCTTCACAGATAAAGCGTTGTGAGCTGGCACATTGTCCTGGTGCAGAATCCATGACTCGTTCTTCCACAAATCCGGTCTTTTCTTCCTTACTCTTTCCCTTAGCTTGATTAGGACTTGAGGACTTTGTAGTATTTCTGATTAACTGTTTGACCCTCAGGCACCCACTCAGTCATGACAACATATTGATATCGAAAAACACGATCAGCATTGCTTTCAATTTTGACTTGCTCATTTGCGCATTTTTCATTCTTGGCGATCCGGGGGTCTTCCAGTGCATCGATTGATGCTTGGTTTCCGGGTCATACTGAAAAATCCTAGTTTCATCACATGTGATGATTTTTGTGAGCATGTCTGGTTCTTCTGTGAGTCGTTCCATGATGTCAGAGGAAATGTTCACCCGATTGACTTTTTGTTCCTGAGTGAGGTTTTTCGACAGAATTTATGCACAAACTTTTGTCATGTTTAATTTATCACGCAAAATGTTTCTTACTGTCTCTTTGTTCGTGTTTACCATATCGGCGATTATCCGAATGCTCAGTCGTCGATTTTTCCGCACAATCTAATTGATTTTCTGCACGTTTCCTTCAGTTCTTGCAGTCACAGGACGTTCATCATCTTCGACCTCTTCCCGACCTTCAGAAAACCGTTTGTGCCATTCAAACACTCGCGCACGTGACATAACATTATCATTGTACACTTTCTTCAACATTTGTAGACATTTTGTTGGAGATTTGTTCAATTTCACAAGGAATGTCAGATTAATTCGCTGTTCACGTTTTAAGTCGTTCATGATCGCGGCACCACTACGCAACAATGTCCTCTGCAAACAATGCTTGAAGGCAAACTAAAGCAGGCAGAAAGACGAAATCACGGGTTGTCACGTTGGAAGTGTCAAGGTCAACGACCTTCCAGTGTCAACCTTGCCCGATGCGCCTGCGCATTGGTAGGTGCGAAGTCTCGTTATTTAATTGCCACACCTCGTACATGGGTTATCTACAGACAGATCAAATTTATATTGAATCATAAAAAAATGCTCAACGGTAGTTCAAATATAGATGGCAATCATATCTGTGACGTTTCATATTTTTAAAGCTAATATCCACAATTTCATTAATGAAAAATTTCTTAAACTTGTTACTTAAAATGCATTTTCTGCAAGCATTTTAAAGATTGTTCCACTTAGTAAGGAATTGAAATTTGGTACTATGTTGTGCAAATGAAGTGCAACATGGTAGCTGAATGCGACGTGAGTTACAATTTTTGGGGGTAACTAGTTGCAATTCATAAAGGTTACAATGACAAAACTTAGTAAAAGAAAAAATGTTAAGTTTGTAATTGTATAAATCATTTGTATATGGGTAACGGTAAGAAATTTCTTAACTCTTCTCAGTGGGACATTTTTTGTATAGGAGAGAAAAGTAACGCTTTTGGATGATATGAATTGAGTGTGAAAGATATCTCGGTGCAGAGCCCCAGCAGTGAGGCCCAGGATGAAAATTTAGTAAATACATGTCTCAAAATCTTTATTTTTGAGACTCTTTGTGTAGTGAAGTTATTCACAGTGATTAGTGTTGGTCCAGATAGGGGGAAATTTTTGTTGTGGGTGTTGAACAACACAAAAACAGTTTTAGAAGAGTTGAATTCAAGGTCATTGTTTATGAGACCCGTTCAGACATTAAGTTAACAGCTTCTTGTGAATTGGAGAAAACTTGATTTAAAGAAAGGGAGCTATACATGTATACACGGTCATCGACAAATATGTAACTACATGTAGTACCACGAAGGGGTAGTTAGGAAAAATTAGGGCACTCAAGGGACTACTTTGTGATAATCCCCTGGAAGTGGGGAACAATTATGAAAAAGTGTTACCACATCTGACCTTGATACTATGATTGGTCAAGTAACTTTTTATGAAGTTGTTGATTTCATTTCTGAAGCCAACTGATGAAAGTTTGAAGAGTAAAATTGAATGCCTGACATTATCGAAATCTTTGCATAAATGAAATGAGATAAAGAACACTGGTTTCAGATATATAAACTTGAGCTTAAATCAAGATGAAGATCAGGGCAACCACGACCAGCTTGAAAACCGTATTGTTTTGAATCGATAATTGATTTTTTGGTACAAAATTTGGAAAGTTTATGAAGAAAAATAGTTTCGATTAATTTAGCAAAAATTGTAAAGATGGTAATAGATTTATAATTAGCTGGGATGGTTGCATCACCGTTCTTGAAGATATAAAAAGTCGTACCACGTTTGAAAGCATCAGGGTACATTTTATTTGCAATGATGTTGTTATACATTTTAGATAGCGGTGAAATTAGTTCATTAATATTAATCTTATAATATTAAATCTCACTCCTTCCAAAACCCTCGGGCTATGGTTTGAAACCGAGGGTCATGGTCAGGTTTATCTCAATGATCCTAAAACCCTCGGGCTATGGTTTGAAATCGAGGCTCATGGTCAGGAATCGTGTTGGCTGTTGCGTCATAGGTGGTTTTGGGTTTGTAGAAAACCTGGTGTGCACCGAGAAATCTTTTCCCTTCGGAACTTACTCAAACACGAGATT
>JAQIWH010005169.1:0-15220 GCA_034695005.1 Cryptops parisi
CAAACAAATGTTAAGTCTAAAATATGAGACAATATAACTTAAAATGTAGATAAAACTGCTCAAATTTTAAAAACAAACGTTTAAAATACTGATAACAATTAAGACAGTTATTGTCCGATAAAGATCACTTACACCCAATGTTCAAATGGGGTACAATATGTAAACTATACAAAATGACGCGCTCCAGGCTGTATGAGAAGTGACTTGAAAAGTAACGAGTAACTTCAGTAACTTAATTACTTCAAAAAAAGTAACTCGTTATCAACCTCGTTACTTTCTATGTAAAAGTAACTAGTTACGTTATCATTACTCAAAAAAGTGACGAGTTACAGTAACGAGTTACTTTACGTTACGTTACTTCAGAAGTCTGGCTGTAGTCATGATGACCTTTTGACAGCGTTAATCAGAAGGGCCAGTTCACACTTCGCCTTTTGCCACATCCTCAGTTCACTTTCCCAAGCTAACTTAAGGATACAAGGTGAAAGACATTCTCGAATCCTGATTGATGGTTTGGCTCAACTGATTCAAGACTGTCAACAGAGAGCGAACCAGAGTATATATAGTGAGTTCGGGTTTTTAGTGTAAAATAAAAATGCATGTCCAAGAGTGGAGCTTATTTCTGTGGGTGCCTTAAAGTTACCATGATTCAGAATGAAGTAAATGAGGGAAGCTCAAAATTGTTCAACATAGAATAATAAACTTGGATTTGGAAAGGTCAACGAAAGATTCGGAATGCGCTTTTAGCACGTGAGCGTCCAAACCGAACGTTTAAAAAAGTTCGGAAATTTCATAAAACTCGAAACCTATGAATCGGGACATCGACAGTTTGCAGAAATTCATCTCGTCATCATTTTTAGACTTGACTGTCGGCATTACCCCCCCCCCTCAAGTCTTATTACCTTCGCTACTGGCTACAGTAGCTTACACGAGTAAGGATATAAAGTGAAAGGCATTCTTAGACCCTAATTGGTGCTTTGGCTAGTAATTGATTCAACGCTGCCAAAAAGGATGAAATAGTAAAGCATAACAGGCTGTCCCGTTTACGATACATCGTGGTTATGATATACTGAGATCAACTTATTCAATCTTGATAATATGACTATATTTTGGAAAACCGACTTAGAATAACCGTTCGTGATCTGGGAAATAAACAATTGCATAACATAAAAAGAAATGTGATCATCAAAAATTTTTAAAATTTTTTTCTAGAGTTTATTTAAATAGACCAAGTATCATGCATTAAGTATCATTATTGGCTGTATCATGCTAAAATTTCATTTAGTTTGTGTCGCCCAGTTTAAAATTTTTTATTATCTAGCATAGATAATGAAAGTTTCCTAAACTGAGAAATTATAAAAGATAAAGTGTGATAAGTATGTTTACTTTATGTCATACTTTACTTGATAATTATTTTAATTACCAGTAATTTATCGAACCATTCATATATTTAAAAAAACTATTACTCGGCGATTTGTTTACTTATTCCTATAATATTTAATTTTGTTTGGTTAAGCACCCCGACGCATGTATTTAATGTTACAAGTTCGCTTTTTGTTTTGCAATTGCTTAGTATGATTTTGATTTGACTTTTTTCTTGCTACTTTTGTGTGAGATTAATTGTTAATTTGTTTTAAATGATATGTTTGCTGTTTATTTTTATTACTAGCAGGAAAAGTTTATGTAACCGTATAAAAGTAACCGGTTAAACCGTAACTGTAACCGGTTAAACCGTTCTGTTACCTTTTTTCTTCTCAAAAAATTTCACTTTTTCATTTACCATTAATTTTTCGTGTATAATACTTCAATTAATATTTATTTTTGCTTTATGATTTTTTAATGTGAGAATTGACATAAAATAACAGTTGATTGATGGCTGAGGAAGCCACAACTATAAATTTCAAATACAAATACCTTTATCTTATTATATACTACTAATTTTAAACGGATTTTGATTACATTTTGGATGTTCCACACCCATTTTCCAAATGTGAATCGTTGTTTAAATATAGATTTGCTTTTCTTTCCACAGAATAGTAGAATAATGTTAAATGTGGCATTAGAAAGTTAATAAAAACATTTTAACTTCAAATTTAAAAAATGTGTAAGATAGGAGAATCGTGCCAACACTACCATGAAGAATAGATCAATTTTATGATTATTTAAGTTGCTGTACACCGTAGTTGCAAAAAATCTCATATCCAAATTGAGTTGTAATATGCGTTTTAAAGTCGATATTATTCCAGCATTGCGGCAACTTTCTTAAGTACTCATGTTTTATGTATGATATACGTTGATATACGTTCATGCGTGTATGTCCAATGTCGATTTCATCAGATTCAAAAGTAGGTTTGTTTGCAGCAAGTTGCTATTTGCATAACATTTGAACATAACAACAGTAAAATTTACATAATATTTATATTAAATTCGTTTGGGATTTCTTTAGTACATCATTAATCGTAATTTTTCTATAACAAAAAATGTCACAAACAACGTTCGATAATGACCGTTAATTTTGCTGCAAAATTGATCGTAATAATCGAAAACTATGGAGATGAAAGTGATTTTGAAACCACTTTCATCTCCAGTGGGGTTAAATAGCCTGTTTATTTTTTAAGAGAAAATCAATATCAGGGAAGCTAAAATTATAATTATTTGAGGAAAGGTTTATGCTGCTGATTACAACTATGCTCCTAAATTGCGAAAGGTTATCTATTGAAATAAACTTGTCGTTTTTTTTCTTCTAGGAAATAGGTGGTAAAAAAAAAGTCCTGTCGTATGAGTTTAATTGGTCTAGTTGTCTAAGTGCTGCCTAGCTACCATTTGAACCCGGGTTCGAATTCCATGGAGGAAAAATGAAAAAAAAACCGTTTTTTCTTTACGATTTTCTCCATCTCAGTGTGACAGACAGTCGAAGCAAATTATATTGTTAAGATATGTGGTTATCTTAATTCAACTAGGTAGTTCAACTACCTAGTTGAATTACTTTACATGGTAATTAACTATGTAGTTTAGCTGATGCCAATAATGCTAATAAATAACTACTGTCAATTTTCAGAAATTTGTAGTGCCGCTGTAGAGCGTCTTTTTAGCATGGCAGGTCAAATACTTACCCCAGAAGATGCAAAATTTTAGATAAATTGTTTGAAAAGATGGTTATTTTGCATGCATTCCTCCATTTTATGTAAAGCTAGTCCGCCAAGGTTGAAACAAATAATAAAATAACTACTAAAACATATAAAAATAATGTTTACTGTTCATACAAGCCAGTTGTCACAATGAAAAAGTAGTTGAGAAAAGTAGTTACAATTACTCAACTATTTTAAAGTAGTTAGAAAATTAATTATCATTATTTTTACAAAATTGTAATTAACTAGTAGTTACAATTAGTAGTAGTTAGTAGTTGTAGTTGCATTACTTTTAAATTAGTTGGTGTCCATCACTGTTTAAAAATGACTTCCTATGTTTGTTGTAGTATATTTTTCTCCGAAACAAATTCAGATCAAGAGTCATATGCTTGAAGTATCTTCTATCTTGTTTTAAGCGCAATTGTCAAGGTTGTTTTCTTTTACAACATTTTATTTAACTTGGATTGAGCACTGTGTACACATTCCGCAGTACATTTAAGTCTATTAATTTTGACGGAGTAATGTCATGGTCGTTTCGAGAAAATGTCACGTGAAGGTGGAGTTTTTCTCATAGAGTGTTGCTGACGCTAACAACCACATACTACTTCAATTCAAGCATTGTTATAATTAAACATACAGATTGTACATGAACGTTACTTTTATACTTTACTGCATCCAGTTAATTTTAAAAAATCTACCACTTTACTAATAATTTGCTAATAATTTTATAAACATTGATCTGAAAGACCTAATGATAACTACAGCACTGAGAAATATAGCACTTTATAACAATATCACTGAGAATCTATAAAGAGTATGCATTTTAAAGTACTTGTACTGTACTGTACATAAGTACTGTAATAATATTAATTTTTGAATTAATATTCCAACCAAACCACATTAATAATTGAAGACTTGCCCGCAATAATGTTGCATGTAACAATTCATAGTTTTGAGTAAATGGCAAAAGAAATATTCAGTAACACATATGATTGTTACATATTAGGTGCTCAATTTCGAAGTGATATATGTATGTTTTAGACAGTTTTGAGTCTGTTTATTGACATCACTAGCTACGCCCCTATATGAGGCACAGTTTTCCATAATAAACTCAATATTGCATTTTTGTAACATACAACGTTACTCCGGGCAAGCCTTTAATTATTGTTTGTCCTTGTTGAACATTTTTGTAGTATGCAGCCTAATTAGTCTTTATTTCACTAGGTAGCAATTTTTGCTAACTGAACGTTAATGCTATTATTAGTGCTTAATGCCATATTAATTAGTAATTATAGTGTGTGGCTTAATTGAATCAATATCATTATTTCATTTCACGATTCTGTGGGGTTGATTATAATTATTATCATGTGATGGTCTACATTTAAATTCGTACTAAACATATGCTATTACTTCATAGTGATCGCTTTATTAATAAATGCACGTTTATCATCACAAGTGAATTATAAAAAAAAATAAATACGGTAATTCATAAATAAAAAATTACAACATATTTATACTAATTGCAGTAAATGGCAATATTATATACCTAAAGTTGTTTTTTCATTACAGCAATTTAATGTTCAGTCTCAAGCTACTCCGATCATAATAATTTTTGCCGATAACCTATAAAAATGAGGTGAAATGGTAAGATATAATTTCATCATGGGGAAATAAAAAACAGGCAGCCAGTAGTTCAATCCTGTTCTCTGGAGAATGCCAAAATCAATGGAAAGAAAATAACATGACCAGTGAGTATCTAGAGCTAATTTTTACTTCTAAAAGAGGAACCAAAAAGTAATGGAGTGAAACTTTTTTGTAGTAAAATAGTATCGAACCAACGTGATTAGCCCAATTTTTTGCATAAGTTTTATTTCTATAACTTATATACATTAGCGAATTCCAATTAATTGGTTTTGTTAGTTCCTGTTTTGAACATCCATTGTTTGACCTCTAGTTTAAGCTGTTTTGTTCCCTTTGCACGATAATTACGCTAATTATTTATTACCAGTATGGTATGAAATAATAAGGTTTCATAAATAGGTCTGCCAAGAAGACGATCCATCATTTTTTCAATCAATAACGATTATTACTTTTTTTTCAGCAACAACGAATTTAATGGATGTTTTTGTCTTCTTCTATTGATTTGTGGGTAATATAAAAAATTCTTTCAATTTGCATACGCATGTACAGTACTGTAAGCCTATATGTATTTGAATGTGATGACATAATGTTGCCCACTTCAAACCGTTCGAACTCTTATGATGTCTATTAATATCGCAGTTTTCTACTCTGACAAACATATTGTATGTATAAAACGTTATAACTTTTTTTCACTAACGAATGAGAAATTTGTTTTTATTTACCTAAACATTTTATTTACCTAAACATAATCAAACTTAATCGTTTTGCTTCCCTTTCAACGGCTTTTTTCAAGGCAGAAAAAATATTGAAAGATAAGAAAAACAGAATAGAAAACCTTTCGAGAGAGATACGTGAACTACTGAATATACAGTCTTCTCCTATTGAAAAAATACTATATAAACAATTATTTTAGAAAACCGTTTACGGCTCATGACGTGTAAAAGGTAAATATGCTGGATAAAAATGGATTTTAAACAAGATTATATAAAAAACTTTGTTTTTTAAGGACAACCTTTTATTCAACGCAAAGCTAGAAACAATGTTTTAGGTTTCAATTTTCATTCGCAGTTTCAGTATTTGAGCTTTTAATGTTAAAAAACTGGTGTTTCTTTTTCAATTAAAATATCAAAATTAAATTTGTGTATAATGAAATTCTTTTTAATAGAATAACAGAAAAATAGGAAAAAGGAAATATTTTTTTATTTGTATGTTTTTGACAGGAATGCATAAGCAGTGCATTACACACACAATTATCCCACATGCATTACAATTATACCACATGCATTACACACAATTATTTCCTCCCATTTTTTCTTTAGCTTTCAACATTTTTTCTTGGAAAAAACACACTAAGCCAGGAAGTGCATGTAAATGTACAAATGTGGTATTAATGAAACAACATATCAAAAGTACATACAGTATTAAGAATCTTTTCTTGATACAGAATGTACTTTTGAATGTTGTTTCACGGTTGTAATAAAATGAGGAAAAAAAAAATTGGGATAAAAATTTTTCAAAAATGAACATTTTGTTTTTGCAGTGAACAAAATATACGTATTTAGGATAAATAACAGTTTGGTTGACAGTCTTTTTCAAAGTTCGCTTAAACAAATTAGAAAAATTGTGACCAACCACATTAAAAATGCTTTTATAATCATAGTTTTCATATGTAGGCATATCTCGACTTCCGTCACTTCGACTTTCCGTCACCTATAAATTTATACAAAATTTGCAAAGTTCGTTGTTTTTCGTCCCATGGTGTCACCACCGAGCACCATCATTCAGTTATCTTTGATTTAGTTTCAATTAACTAATTGAATCTGATAGATAATTCCCATTTTAGTTATGCTAATGTTGTTATGAAAACAGGCGGGCAAGTAGATTTTATTTTATTTTATTTATTTTACTAAATTTATTTGTTTATTTTTGTTTATTTAAGTGTTACATATTTGCAAGTGCAATGCAGTTAATTATTCACGTTTTTTCACAGCTCTAATGCATTTGCAAGCTACATAAAGTCAATGCTTCGACTTTGGTCGATGCTCCGACTTTCGTCAGTGCTCTGGTTCCAATTGTAACGAAAGAGTGAGATATGTCTGTACTGTATAGCGTCCGTCATATCGTTTTTTAATTAACAGTACGTATATAGGCAGTGACACACATGAAACTAAGACAGGACACCTCATTCATCAAACTCCATCGAGTTTTTGTATGTAGAAACTCACAATTCACTCACTCACAAATGAAGCTAATATAAAGAGTTATAATGATAAACCTTTTTGTTTGTATCTAAACTCTTATACCCATCGGCATGTGGCGTCCTCATACGGGTGGCTGGAGTATAAGTATTTAAAATTTAACAAGGGCCGTACGGCTGGGTCATTTGGCCATCAAAATTTATTAATTCAGAAAATATAGGAACGATAATAAAGTGTGTGTGGCTGTTGTATAATAAACAAGTACGGACGTATGACATGACATATAACGGTATAATATGTCACATTTTTTTAATATGACGTGTGATATAATATGACAAAACAACATATGATTTACAAAATATAACTGCCAATTTCTGTTAAAATTCAAAAATAATATACACGCAAATGGGTATTTGTGAACTTCAAATGCCCATATTTCGTAATAAAAACGACATTGACACATAAAATTTTCATAGCTAATTACTAATTAATTCGTGTAACAAATTTCATCTCTCTAGGCCGTTGGGAACTAAGTTGAAAATGAATTTTATAAAAAGCTGATACAGATAACACTCATATCAAGTTAAATGTTGTAAAAATAAATTTACAATGAAACGTTTGTATTATTGGAAGTTTCATCATTCATGAAACTATTCACTACTATTAACACCAACCAAACGGACCGATGCATCTACAGTACATTATGATAAACTTTATATGAACAGTATGAACAACTAAATCCGACACTTTGAAATGGGACAAAGGTGTAATGAATGAAAAGTAGAAAACCACCGTGTTTTGGTTAGAAAAAAAAATACCTAAATCTAATTGAGTCATTTGGCAACATGACTAGCGACATTATTCGAGAATGCAACAAAAAAATTCCCAATTCTTCAACAGGTAATTGGATAATGTGGCCCCGCATTGGAATGAAATGGCAAGAAAAATGATGTACCAATCGACCATCAAATGAGTAGAAACTTTATACATTGCGTTGGGTTTCTCATAGAAGAAAAAACTGGATTCATCGACACACGTGCCTGACATATGTTGGATACACCCACTGTAGTCAGTAATACAGTATATTAACTAGAGAAAATTGTTACAGACCAGACCTCACTGTCACGGTTCACTTCAATGAGAAACGTATGGGCATATATGTACAGAATGCTAGTGATGACAATAGCAAATTAGTATCCTGCTCATAAAGTGGGCTATGGTTCAGACTGAAAACTGGACATGCGTTTTATTCACTTGAAAATGCATAAAGAAGTCCAATATAATGGTTACAATATTATATTCGCAGTAGAGGTAGGCTCAAGAAACCAGTACAAAAACTAAAATCGAAAAGTTGGATGGAAAATGGGGTAAATTCCACTTACGTCGTTATTTCTTAAAATACTTTAAATAGTTATAGACCAGTCTATAGCATAAAGAAATTGGGTTGCATATGATTTGAACTTTCGGACATTTTGGAGCAAAAATATGGAACGCGACTATTTGTAAATGTATGTACAAATATACAATACTATATTGTAAATCTGATTGTTTTTGTGATTTCTTTCTTTTTGTCGCTTCACTTCCTCGTTGTTTCACTTGTTTGCTTTCCTTCCAAAACAATGAAATAGATACTAATCTTTAGAAAAACGGAGTAAATACATAATAAATTAGGACGATATTTGGAATAATGGTGTAATTGCATTTTTAATTAGCTTGTAACTTGAGGCTTGTTAACTAAATTTAACAGAACTTTTACAAAATCTGTTGATATAAATATACAATTGATTGTTTATATAAATATACAATGTTTATATACAAATATACAATAGGTTGTTTTTTTTTTAATCTTAGATTTGAAGGTGCCACTCTTTTTGCTCTTTTTCTCAAAACCACATTTTTTGAATTACGTCGTTATTCCACCAAACTCCTCAATTATTACTATATAAAAAGCCTGTATAGGTAATTATGATTTAAACATATATGATGTAACATGAGTTGTCAAAAAAGTAAACACTCAACAGCATGATTTCCTACCCTGATAAACAATTTATCTGTAGTAAACCGGTTTTTGTTTTTTTACCTAGCTGACCAGGTAGTTTTTTAACAATCCTACGACGTTTTTCCTTCCTTTTAGAGGCTTTATCAAATAGAAAAGAACCGTAGAATCCCGACAAAAAAGGCGGGTGAACTGTTTACTCAGCCATGGTAAGAGATGGGTGGTTAAACAGTTCTCTCTTGCATCTATTCCCTTCTCCATGCACTTTTCGTTTTCTTTTCTCTCTTTCTCTTCTACCTGATAGTCTCAAGGCGGGATAGAAAATGTTCTACTGGTCAGTAAGGTGATCTAGAATTCTACATTGGATTGATAAAGTGAAACTAAATGCTGTACACAAATAGATGTTGCACAAGATTGTAAACATGTAGATTTTTATCGACTTGTTTTAAGCTATTGCAATATCATACTGCCGTTGAAGCTACATCAATCTTGTTTCTTACTTGGAACTTAAAGTATCCAATTTGTTATTAATTTACTGTAATGTTAATTTAATACACATTAAATAACCTTTTTTAGCAAAAATAGAGTGAAACGAACTTAATACTATTATGCTGTGAAACGTTTTGCCACTTAAAAAGTTCTTGCTTTCCCTTCTTAAGATGATGAATTTGATATCTAAGACCATTCCCGATTAAGATGTTCAATTTTTGCTCCCGTAAAAAAGTACAAAAATAAATGTCAGTATATTATTTTTGCATTAAAAATACTTTACTATTAAAATTGTTATTTTCTTTATAAAAACTGATAATCCTTTATTTTTTTTTGAGAACCGATTAACAAAGATCTTGAAATGTATTATCCTAAATTTAAAAAAATGAATACATGACTTAGGTCACTATTCATAATCACCAGCACATTTGTCAATAGCAGTAAGTTAATCTTATACTGCTGAATATAACAAACTTAAAACTTTTTATAACATCAAAATTATGCTACGTAGATATGAAATGGTTTGTATTCTGTTTTGCTTTTTATAAGCTTTTATTTAGTTCACTCTGTTACATTCAAATTTTGCGATTGATTTTTAAGCATCTTCAGTATGTCCTAGAAAAGGCTTGAAATTTGGTACACATGTCAAACCTGCGTGACAATTGAATGTAGCATATTTTGCTGCACCGTTGTTGCGTCATTTGCGACTTATTGACACATGGAGTAGCTTGTATTTTATGGTAGAGTGTTGCTGCTGCTGAATATTTTTGTTTCACATTGTTGTAAATAATACTTATGTGTTATGTACTGTTGTTTACATACAGTTTAACTAAGTATACTCCATCATTGCAAAACAAATCCATCCTAATAAACACTGAATATAGTCAACACGAATATTTTTTCACATATTTGGTTCAAACACTTTAAAAATTCAACACATAACTTAAATCAACTTATATAAATTTAAACAATAGATCATCTCTCATCAAAATTAAAAATATAAATATAAAATAAAAATAGATTGAAAAAATTTTTTCTATAAATACGCTTTCATTTTAAAGTGCACTAAAAAGTAGATAAACTTTTCTTCGGTAATTTTCATACACACTTGACAAAAAAATAAAAGTGTGGGCTTTTCTTCTAATTAAATTTTGAAGTTTTGAAAACATTTAAAGTTAACTAGAAAAATAGCCCACGCTTTTTTTTTTGTCATGTGTGTATGAAAATTGTTTGGTCCCTGAAGAAAAGTTTATTTTCTACTTTTTAGTGCACTTTAAAATAAAAACGTATCTTTTTTTTTTTAAAAATTATTTGTTTAATCCATTTTTGTATTATTGATAAATAACTTCAAAAAAGCTATCACTGGTGGGTTTAATTCCCAACCGTTATTCAATATTTTCCTGCCTCGTGTGTTAGATTATCAATAAATGCCCATTGGTCCATGACTGACAATAAGATTCTCAACCGAAAATTTCCACATAAAATTGAAACTACATCGATTATTTACTTTTAGAACTGAATTTTTGAAATTATCGATTTTTTAGTTGTTTTTTTTTCTTGCTGCCACACGAATGCACGAAACCTAAAATTTGTTTGGTTTCTATTGAAATTTAGTGTCAACATAAAATCGCTCTTGGCAAAAATAAGTAATATTAACATCAGCATCCACTGTTGCCGAATGAAATTGAGGCAAATGGAAGGATTTTTACTCTGAAAAGTAAATATGCTAGCAAAAATAATTTTTACAAGACTCTGTATTGATTATTTTAAATGACATCTTTAAGTGAAGTAGCTTGCTTGAATTGATGAAGTAGCTTGCTTGGTGGAGTAGCTTGCTTGAATTGATAAAAACTTTACAACTCTCCAAATGAGGACTAGACTCGAGGTTGTTAGCTGTTATTTATTGATGTATTTCTTCACAACGTAATAAATTTTACGTTTCAACAAAAATTCTACATAAGTATTTGTAGGCTTATTTGGTTATATGCAGTATAAACATTTGTGTTTATAGCATTAATTGTTTTTTTTTTTGCATCGTAGCTTATGGTATGGAAATGCATAATAGTTCATGTAAAACAGGACAGTAATGACAATTGCAAGCATTTGTATAGTATACTCTTTTTCCAAAAATTTTGAAACATTAAAAATATTAATCTGTACAGCACTGAAAATTAAATAAACACATGTTAGTGTTTTATTTTATTTTGTTGGCTAACCATTTCATTTTGTACTATGGCGATTTTATACGAGATAACAGAAGAAGCTTTTATAATATTATTTTTTAATCCAGTAATGATTGGCTATTTTAATGTTTGCAGGTTCGATCGATACTGAGCATATGAAAAAGGGATCACTTGTTTACACTATGTTCATCATATCAGAGGAAAGATATTTATTAGATACAAAATAAACCATCCAATTTCATATAATGACAAAGCTGATATGACCAAATTTTGATCGATAAGTTGTTTGTCAAAGTGTCATCCCATCTCCTTTCTTTGTCAAAGGGTCAATTATAATTTCACGAGATACAATAAGCAGCAGATGACATTATAGTATGGTAACGAATAAGTACTAAAAACCTAATCGTATCAACGATTTTACTATACTTTACATACTAAGAACATACTTTGATACAAAGTACGATAAAATTGTTCACTTTATCTTAATGTTAGGTTATGTATGTCATAAGTGGTGCAATATGACGTTATAATTTTTCAATACATATTTGCAATGCATTTCAATATTTTAAGCTGACATTTATTGTATTCTATGGTGGAGACTGAAATGGCGTCAACTTGGTGATAATCCGAGTGAAATCCAAAACTACTTGATCCAATAGATTACCACACTACTAACTGTTTACAGTTGAGATTGGTAGTGAAGGACATGTACGTAAACAATTGCTTATTTATTCTAGTTTTAACTAGTATTTTCAATGTTGTATCGATTTTATTTTTGGTGTTACAGTATTTTTATGATGATGCAACTAGATCCAATTAATGTTGTTACATAAAATTTTAAACTTATCGATATTTATAACATTCCAACATATACGTAACATCTTAAACAAAAATCCGTTTTGTTAGTG
Source organism: Cryptops parisi (assembly GCA_034695005.1). Classification (NCBI taxonomy): domain Eukaryota; kingdom Metazoa; phylum Arthropoda; class Chilopoda; order Scolopendromorpha; family Cryptopidae; genus Cryptops; species Cryptops parisi. The sequence continues at coordinate 12,541 of JAQIWH010005169.1, forward strand.
ATACTTTCAATAGCATAGAATGAAAATAATTTTTTTAGTATTATTATCATTATTACTAGTATTTTCTTACCTTAACCAGAGCTGTCAAGCTTGTACTACTTTGGCTGAAGAAAAGCAAGGTCAGTGGATGAGTGAATTCGTTTTTCTGTCAAGTACTTGAAATACCAGCGATATTTTACATTATGAATAACTAGCAAGAAAATATGGAGTTATGTATCTCATATGACTCGATGAATCGAGCCTAGATGGAATGTTTGCAGAATGCTAAAGAAAGACAGGCGACTGTTGCCAGATGCCGACAAGGGAATGGTCATCATTTTTCATCCCAATTTCGAGAATTTAACGTTTCAGTTCCATTAGGAATTGCGTTGATAATCCAGAAGGTTTGTACATCCAGGAGAACAGGCGCACTGCAGTTTTGCACGGATGCAACTGAATCTACATTTTGGTTGTTATTGAGAAGGTTTCCACTTGACTCACTGCTGTTGCGAGGTTAGCTGTGGAGGAGATGAGGATGTAGAAGCAGCAGACGCAGACGCAGTGACTCTCAAATCGATCCACACAGCAATAGGAGGGGAAGGAAACGTGCGAATGAACACAGCACATTTATTGTAAACAATCCTTTAAAAACTCCTTTAGCTGAAACTAAACAGCTGGTATAATTTCTTCGCGTTTTTTTCTCTCTAATTTTGTTCTAGAATTTGGTTGGTTCGAATTAGTTGTTTTGTTTTTGTTTGGTGGTTTATGCATCGAAGCATTAACCAGCTTGTGTGCTGAAATAAAGATCGCATATAATTATATGTTTTGGATGACCTAAAGAATTCAAGCGTTGCTCATTGAATCAACAAAGTTAAACAACTATACCAGTACCGGTACTGTTATAAAACCTGCATAATAGAAAACCGCACCTGCATTGACAACAAATGATTCAGATGTAATTTACAGTGTTAATTGCATGAAAAAAACAGATTCGTTGATTTTCAATGTAACGGAAGTTAACGAATTTGTTAATCCGTTGACGTAAAAAAAAGTTTATTGTTTTAAAACTATACCACCCAAAACCGACTTACAATTTTCCTGAAATTGTACATAAAATCTTTCTTGGGTCTTTTTAGGGCTTTGGAATCCTAGAAGTTTTAAGTTGAAACAATAATGATTTTTGTGTTTTGCTTTAGAGGGCGAAAGTATTTATGTTGTAGACGTTTTTTTTTATAGATTTAGGTTTTTCGAATCCATAAATTACGAGGAGGGATTTTTATAAAATGTTACAATGTTACGAAGTAGCTATTACAAAATAAAAAGGGTTGTTTCAATTTTTTTTTTTTGAATTTTCCGTATTAGGCAATAATTTTGTAGAAATTTGTAGAAAATAATTTTAGTTGAACAAATGCTTGTTTGCAATTTAAAATTCGGTAAGAAAAATAACTGGAATTTTCTACAATGTACATTATAAGTACTATGCACGTATACAAGGGAGTGGTCATGAGGGGTATGCCTCCCCCCCCCCTTCTCAAGCTACCTGATAAATATGACCTATCGTAAAATTATCTGATAAAATTCAGAAAATGTTTCAAGTTTTTTAAATTTAATTGAAAATTAGATTTTATTTTGCATATAAGCTTAAATGGTAAACATCGATAAAAAATGTATTTATGTTGATTTTGTATTGCTAATTCCTATTATGTGGTGTGTGACGATCCGCTCCCTTCCAACTGGACGTACGTATCTACGTGTACGCGCCTGTATGTGTACATCAAACCAATACAATACTTTTTTTCAGTCCGCTGTAAAATTTTCAATCACTCTTTCAGAAAAAGGGATCACAATATTTCTGTTACGTAAGATGACCAATGGTCCTGATTTTTCTGGGACAGTCCTAAATTTTCACCCTTTGCGCTGATTTATCTAATTAACTTCAGGAATCAATTGTTGCTGGTGTATTTGTTGATAAAAAGACTGTTGATTCTGCCCAACATACGTTACTTTTGAATAAGTTGGATCCTCTGGATTTTGATAAAATGTTTCTTGAAATTTCGAGGAACTTCGTGGTCTTCATTCTACATTGTGCTAAGTTAATTGTGGCGTCCCACAATGGTCTAGTTTAGGCCCTATTTTTTGTGATGTTCATTAATGATCTTGTTGAAAACCATCTCTATGATTGTAAAGTTATAATGTATGCTGATGACATTCTATTAATCGTTGAGAATAGAAACTATGCCAAGCTAATCTATAGACTTAATGAAGTTTTGAGTGAACTAGAGTCCTGGTTGACGTGTAATAAACTTCAGCTAAATGTGGATACTAAGCTAATCCCTTTTGCCATGCGTAACAAGAAGATTCCTTTGGGTATAGATAACTTTGTCAGTTTTGGTGAAATTAGGTTACAGTGGGTTTATTCTTGGAAATGGTAGGTCTATGGGTAAATGCATCATTATTGTGGACTATACACATTAACAATGTATGTGCTGATCTAAAGAAGAAAATGGGAGCCTTGTATCGTATTCAATATTATGTTCCGAGAAAAGTCTTGCTCACTGTTTATTATTCTGTAACTTAACCCCCGTGGTAGCTTAATAACCACGGGCGTCGAGATATATTTAGAATTTATGTTTATGCAGTTTGTTCATTGTTATAATTTAAACAAACTTAAATTATTAGTTTAAATTAAGTTTTAAATTTC
>JAQIWH010005170.1:0-15219 GCA_034695005.1 Cryptops parisi
ATAAGGATAAAGATAAGTTACTTCAACATTTATAAAATAAAAATGATGAAATCCATTAAAAAAGTTGGTAACTCAACACAGGTTGTAAACGTACGATAAAAAATTGGGAGAAAATAATGATTGATGACAAGGTTAAAACCACTCATCTTTGTACGTACCATTCTATCTAAAGAATCATCAGATTGAAAACAGTGGGGAACCTATGATGAATGATGTTTCCCATTCCACGTGGGTTCCCTAATTTTCCCCTTTTTGCACGATATACTAGATTTTTTCAGTAATTACATTTTATTTTTCACTCCACCACAACAAAAAATCTTCATGTCACCTCATTTTATGGGAATCCCCCTCCAAGATAACAACAATCACCCTAATAAAAATCTAGAAAATAAAGTTACATGAAAAAGCCACACCCTGTATAATTTTAGTAATATATTGAAAAAATACCAGTGAGTTTCTTTCGCGTGTGATTTCGATACTATGCAACGTGAGAACAATTTCCCAATTACATGCAAAAAGAAAAAATCGATTTTAGTTCAATTTTCCGACACAAGATAGTGCTACTTTAAAATGCCACCTAGTGAGTAAATAATGAAACTTGTGCAATAAAGAGTTTCTAAATATTGGATATTCAGAAACCAGTCACCGGCAATGTATAGAATCGAAGCATTCTATAGATATAGAATGTTCCAGTGTGGTTTAGGAAATGTATAAAAGTAGCATTGGAATTGCTATGCAATAGTTTAAGTTAGGTTAATTAATTTTGTTATAAGGAAAATGTTAATTTACTTAAACTAACTTTAACTAACCTAACCAGAGTTGTATAAAACATGTTACTTTAGCCAAAGGGGGCTAAACATTGTACAAAATGACGGGATTTTATTGCCGACAAAAGATATTCGAGAACTTTTTTTGCGAGAACTTCTGCAACTTCCTTATATGCGATTTTGTTAATACGGGATAAAAGAAAAGTCTCCCAAAACCTTTTCATATATAATTTCGCTATAACGCTATTTTGTGCGGTAGTGTACACGTTTGGACTGTGAACGCTGAAGTGGTGTCACTTCATGGGAATTTCGTTATGTGCGATTTTCCATTCATGAGAGATTTAAGCGGAATTAAATACCGAATAAGGAGTAAATAGTTTATGTGGAACATCTTAAGCGGGCTTCACAATTTTTTTAACAAAAATATTACTCAATTTTACACCGAATTAAAAGAGACATTCTATGGTACCGTGCAGAACATCTTAAACGGACTTTACAAAATTATAAAAAAAAAATATCACTCAATTTCATTTGCCGAAACCCAAAATTTAACTTGCCATCTCTCTACCCTATTCAGAATTGAAAAACATATTGATGAAAACTATTTCCCCCCTCCAAAAAAAAAAATTTCTTTCGCAAGGTCGCTGTGACGTAAACAATTATATTGACATAAAATTCAACAGCGGTTTGAAAAATATTTTCATCATCATCCACACGCAAAACTTAACTTTATATACAGGGTGGACCGAAAAAACTGTCATCAATTTTCAAAGGGCGATTTTTCATGAACGGCTTAAGCTAGACGTAAACTAAAAATATTAAATGAAAGCTAATATCAAATCAATATGATATATAAATCTATAGCTTTCATAGTTTTTTCGCAATGGCCACGCGAAAAAAATTTACCGTGAAAAACCGTTGTAAAATGACTTTAAAAGTACAAAGAGAGTTCAGTGCATAACTGTTCAGTGGAAAAGTAAACAATGAGTGATAAACGAAAAGTAACCGGGTGAAGTTTGTGATACAAATATCAAACTTCAAATGCTCAAAAACATTAAAACATTTGCATCAAAACCAAAAAAAAATCATATAAGCATAGGGCCATAAATGCTTCTGTTTCAAGATAACACTGAGCGAAGTCTTATAATTTCCATAGGCCTATTTGTATCATGATCGCTGTAGGTATACAAATGAGTATGCATTTTTTGGATCCTTGTTTATATGGATTGTTTTATGGTTTGTTATGATGCGTAGCATCTGTGGTTGAAATTTGATTAGAACTTTTAGGAACACCCTATATAATATAATCAAAGAAACTAATCATGGTAATGAAAAACCCTAAACAAGTACATTAAAAAAAATACTATTTTAAGGATAAGCTTCATATAATAGTTTCGCTTTATGCGAATTAAGAATTATGCAATCTTTGAGTAATTCGAATTTCGATTTATGCGAGTATCGAGTAATGACATTTTCGATTTCTGTAAGTTTCGATTTATTTATTTTTATTCGCCACGTTTGTCACAGATACAAAATTACAGAAATTATGAAAATTCTAATTTATACGAATTTCGAATCATGCGAATCTAGATTAATAAGATCTTTAAGTAATGTGACATTCGACATATTCGAGTTTTCGAGTAATCCCGTTTTTGATTTTTGCAGTTTTTTTATTCGATTTGTGTAATTTTTTGTTACATTAGACTTATGCAGTTTTCGATTTATACGGTTCTCACTTTATTCCATTTTATGATCCATTAGACTATACAGTATATTATTATAAACTGTAGATGCCAGTATACATTCCAGCACACTCACTCACAAACGAAGAGCTAATATGAAGCGTATAAAAATATTTTAGAATAACAAAAATCAACCATGTTTTTCATTTCAATTCCCTGATTGACATTAATGCCATTTCCAGTATCTACCAAACCAAAGGGGGTCAATGTTGACACAAAACCCCTTCAAGTAGTAAACAAACTTATCCCCCACTTCTACCAGATAGGTTTTCAAATTTCTTCTTTTTTTATTATTATTATTAGTTTCTGTAAAAGTCAACAAACTAACATTTCAAAGAAGCCTTAACTTCAAGAAATCTTAACCCTATGGGTTATTGCTGTTTATCACCCACCAGCAGCAAACACCAAACTGACACCTGCGGGTTTCACCACAATATCGATATATACAGTATATATAAAAATAAACTACTTTCTATAATCGAAAAAAAATAACCATCGCCCCCCCCCCTCCATTCCATGACTCCTTCAAAAAAAATTTACCACTTAAATTTAAGTGGACGAGTTTGGCACAATCTTCAGTAACCATTTTTAATAGAAAATCGATAGTTGAAATACGCACATGTGAGTGGTATTAAAATTTGTGAGAGTAAATAATTGATATCCATTTATAAATCCATTCCTGCTTAATGTCCAAAAAAAAATCTCTGTAGCGCTATTCTACTAATCCATTAATGGACATAATGGAATGCCGATCGACAAAAGATTTCTTGGAGAATGAAAACCAAATAAACCTGACCAGAAGAAAAACAACTTTTTTTAATCGATTTTTGTTATGTCAACCAAACAGAAACGTTCGTCGAGACTATCATAAACCTTTTTTTCTCATGATGATCGACGCCAATAAATCGTTTCATGAATACCCCTCAGTTGCAGAAAACTCTCCAAAAAGCGTTTACAAACCAATTACATCCAATTCATACGGACATTCCAAAGAAATTCCAACAAAACATACCGACCAACTTAAAAAATATACTCGAAACGACAAACAATTTCGGGACAACTTGACAACAACAAATCAATTTAAAATCCTTTCAGAAGTCGCGCCAAAAAAAAAATAAAAGACCAACAAAACAATATAAACTAAAATTAATTACAGAATTTAGGTACTTACAATTTTTGTAGCTGTCAACTTGATGTTTTTTTGATGTGTCGAAATCTGGAAAGTTCCAAAAATTGTTGGCAAGTGAATTTTGTCCATTGTACATCAGGTTCCATATAAGTTCAATGTTCAACCTTTCGTCAAAAACAATTATGACACTTGGAATGGTGTTTTCTTAACATGATCGAAATCTATAATAAAATTAATTTAAATCATAGAATAAGAAACACTTTAAAAAAGAAATAATTAATAATAAACAAGAACACTTTTAAAAATGTTAAACAATATCACCGTTCTAATAAGCAACTTCAATAAAACAAGTACATTGAAACTAATTTTTAAGCATACTTTTTATATACCGTCATATATAGACATACTACTGTATGTACATACACAATGCAAAGAATCCATTTTTAATTTCTGCAAATTTTGATTCATGCAAATTTATATTTTTGCGAATTTAAATTTATGCGAGCGTTCGAGTAATTCGATTACGATTTGATTTATGCGATTTTTGAGTAATTTCATTTTTTCGTTTCTGCAAGTTTCGATTCATTTATTTATATATTTTATTTTATTACTAGCAAATAGCCCGTCAAAAATGACGGGGAAAGTTATTTATTCATATAACTCATATTGCTTCGCAATATTCGTTACAGTTAGAGTATCGATTTTGGTATGAGTTTCGGCATTTTCACACATAGTGAGGTAACGCTAGTAAAAACATAGTGACACTGCCACACAATGGAAGTTTCTAGAAGATTTATGAAAGTTCAAAAAGGTTCTAAAATTCTTTCTTTATGCCCGAGTGCAAAAGAAAGAACCACGTGATGTTTCTTGTCCAATGGCTATGACTGTTGAGTAGTAGTAGTAGGAAAATTAAAGTCGTGCTATTTTATTAGTAGGATTATTTTCAATTTTTACATGCGCTGTGATATGCGATTTTTCACATGTGGACTTATGCGGTTTTTGATTTATGCAAATAACTTATGTGGTTCTCGTTTTATGCGTTTTTTGGTACATTGGACTATACAGTATATTCTCATAAACGACTGTAGATGGTAGTATACGATCAATTTCCAGCTTGCTTACTCACAAACTCACAAGTGAAGCTAATATAAAAAGTATAATAAAAAATAAAACACGAATTGACCTCTTTATTCAAGGAGATGTTCAAATATGAACCAAATATTTGAATATTTCTTCTTCACAAAAAATCCGGTTTAATCTTGGAAACGATCCACCGTATCGAATTTCAATTATACCACAATTTCAACACTTTAATATAAAGTATAATACCTGCTTTAAAATTTAACGATTAATAATACTGGTATTATTAATTTTCAAAGCCTAAAAGCTGTTTAAACTGTAACTGACTACGATACCCACTAAAACTGATTTACTAGATTTTTAAAGAACATCGATTATGTTTATACGAAAATTTAACATTATAAAATTGGCTGAAAATGTTACTGACATGATATATAAATTACATAAAACAAAACACTTCAGAATTTTATTCCACTAGCCAATGTTCAAATATAAACCGGATATTTTTAATTTTTGTTCCACACAAAAAATCCGGCTTAATTTTGAACAAAACATTTCAATTAGACTATAATTATTCAACAACTTTAATAAGTAATATATGTTTTTTGAGTTTAACCAATAATAATTTATAATAATGTCATTAAGTTTCCTACCTTTAAATGCCGCGTAAACTGTAATTGATTACGATACTTGGTAAAATTGATTTACAAGCTTTTTAAGAAACGACAATAATTAAATTTATGAACATAAATTAGTCAACCGAGTTTAAATCCAATTAAGACTTTTCGGTATAAATTATATTAAAAAAAAATTACATTTATTTCACCACAACAAATGTAATTAACGCCAACGCAGTTTAAAGTAAATGAGAAAAAAAGAGACTTAAACATAAAAACATAGCCTGACAGTAGTTTGAAATGCTAATTATAATTACAAACAAAAGCCAAATTTCAGCCGAAATAATCTCACTTAAGTTTTAAGGTTTCCAGTTTGTAAACATGTCATTCCATATCATAATGTTGGAATAAACAAAATGAGGTCAAAAACCAATACAAACATATAAGATTCACTTGTGAGAGCGAGTTTGTGAGCTGGGAATTTAACGTATACTGCCATCTACAGTGGTTATATGAAAATATACTGTATAGTCCAAATGTACTATAAAAAACCGCATATATAAATAAATAAATAAATCGCAAAATTGCAGATATCAAAAAATGAAAATAACTCAAAACTCGCAATGAATCAAATATTGAATTACTTAACGATCGCATAAATCGAATTTTTCATAAATAAAAATTTGCATCAATCAATAAGTGCAGAAATCAGAAATGCAATTACGCATAAAATTAAATATCGAAATTTACTCAGAGATTGCGTTAATGTTTAATTCGCGTGAATCGAATTTCGCATAAATCGAAACATACAGAAATCAAAAATGGAATTTTCTGCATTATGCGTGTACATACTGTTTATCTGTATTTGACAGTAGGTTTTATAAAGAGCACGCTTAAAAAGCTTTTTTTTTTAAAAATATATTTGTTCCACTTCAACACACCCCGAGTGAAATGAACTCCAAACCACATTTCTTTAACTATTCAACAATAAAACCAAGTTTTAACATAAAATAAAGTCTAATCCACGTTCCGTAAATCATGAACCTAGCTTGGGGTCCTCTTGAAAAAGATAAAATGTCGACAAAACTCGAGTTACAAAACATTCAAGATGGATCGATAGAAAACGCAAACGGATGCGTTCGTCAAGTCTAGGTCAACAAGAAATTACATGCAATTCGAAGCAAGCTCCTGAACTAAATCCTGAATATCTAACAAAATTAGGCCTTCAATATTTTATGCGAGTTCCGTATGTTTTTTCGCTATTATGCGATGAGAGAAATTCGGCTGAGCTATAGTACAAGTGAACTTTAGTCCATGGAACGTCTGTATAATAACTGTATAAGCTTCCTATTTTGTGGAAAAAATTTAACACGTACCTACAATTGTAGTGGGTGAAAAATAAAATTAGTTAATATGCGATCTAAACTAATTGAACCGGTGTACGAACTCTTCGGAATCACACTTACTAAACTTCACACCCGATGGTGCTTGTGGGAGGCGAGGTTCGGTTAGATGACCAATCAGAATCGCATAATTGCGAACTTTTGTTTTTCATTTACTTCAGTAGATAACATGCTATATATTATTTATTTTCTCCATAAAATACATAAGCAGAATTTTCACGGGCCATATGCTAAAGTTCATTCAGAAATTTTTCTCTCAAATGCTAGTAACAGGCGAAAAATACTCGCTATTATGCGATTCGATGAGTTGGTGCAAAAGTGAGTATAATCACCTGACTTTTATTCCATAATGTTTATGTCACATGTGGCGCAAATACTGAACCTCAGACTAATTTTATTTTATTTTATTAGTTTTCTTTTTAGGAATTTTGCTATATTCGATTGACGAGAAATTTATTGAAAAGATTAACCATTGCATAAATCGAAAACTATCTATTCTAATTAAAACAAAAGTCATTTCACTGGGAAGTCAAGCATATTTTTAACAGTTCCTATTTATTTAAATTTTTTTAAAACCCATGTCGGTGCGTGTTGAAACATGTTTTTTAAGCCTACTTTTACGACTTTGTTAGATAATAAAAAAACATCATCACCTTAATGGACTTTTCGAGGAAACACCGACCTCTTCAATCTCATTAACAAGAAGCAGCTACTTTAAAAACGAGATGAGGTGTTGGTTTTAGTTTAACTTGGGTCTCCTTTTCAAGAGGGCAAAGTGGTACAGTTTTTATCGCTGTTGTCGTAACGACGCCATCTTGAAGGTGCCAACATCTGCGTCGACCAATCACGAATAATCTTTATTAAAGAAGCACCGCTCGATCAATGTAAACAAAAGTTTCGTAAATGACGCGAACCACAAGATTTAAAATTTTATGTAATTTCAATAACAACCTTTGGCTGATGATGAAAGTTATGCAAGTGCTTTCATTAGTTATTCATTACAATAGTAGCACGTGCACCGAAAGGTTCAATACTCCATGCGACATCTACAGCACATACTCACAACAATATTGTGATATTTTAGAGTATTATACAGTTAATCCTTCATTATCCGCGAATTTTGAGTATACGCAAATTGTAATATTTTGTTTTGATTGATTTTTAAAATTTCAGAAATTTATTAAAATATAAAAATACGCATAAAACATACAGTGCAAAAAAAATCCATTTTTTATTGCTGTACGTTTCGATTTATGCGAATTAATGTTTATTCAATCTTTGAGTAATTCGCTATTCAATTTACGCATGTTTTGACTAATTTCATTTTTGATTTCTGCAACTTTCGATTTATAAGAAAATTTTGATTTATACGAATTTAAATTTATGCGATCGTTGAGTAATTTAACATTTGATTTATTTAAGTAATTCCATTTTTGATTTCTGCAAGTTTTGATTTATGCAAAAAATTTTGATTCATGCGAATTTAAATTTATGCGATCATTGAGTGATTCGATATTTTATTTGAATGTAATTCGAGTTTTGAGTTAATTCCATTTTTGATTTCTCCAATTTTTGATTTACTTATTTGTATATGCGATTTTTTTTCCATCGAACTCATGCTGTTTTTGATTTATGCAAAAGACTATCTGAGCTCTCGTTTTGTGTATTTTTGGTACATTGGACTATACAGTGTATTCTCATAAAATAGTTTTCTCATAAACGACAGTAAATGGTAGCATACGTTGAATTGCCAGTTCGCTCTCAAAAACGGATAACTCACAAACTCACTCACTCACAAGTGAAGAGTAAAAAAAAGCTTATGGCGTATTAAATATGTACTAATTAAATCAATTTTGCACTATGACCTTTTATTGTAACGAAGATTATCATAGTTATGCACAATACGTAACCTCTCTCTCCTTCAATTAATATATCACCGTACGCTCACTATGCACAATACATGGCTTAATCTTTTTTTTTATCAAAGAACAATTCATTATTCGACATTTTTTTCTCGGTTCTTTCGTTCAAGTTATTGATACATCGGTCTGTTGAAGTTGTCGTCGAATTAATTCCCCAGCTCGTAAAACATAAATTACGTTCAACGTTTTCCACCGAGATAATGCTTGTTCCAGTGGCTAATGGATTCTCAGCAACAGCAGCAGCAGCAGCACCGCCAAATGAGATAATGGAGAAACGCTTCGTTTCGTAATGTATTCGTGCCTAAACTTCAGGTCACGTCATTTCATGCGAGTTCGCTTTTCATAAAGCTCGACTTTTGTGAAATCTGTCGACGCCTTTTTACAATATTATCATCATCATCATCATTCATCCCTTTGCATTTCTAAACATCCCTCTTTACTCAACACGGCACGGCAGCAGCTATTCACGAGACGTGGAATTATTTCCCATTTAGAGGAAGTCTCTCAGCAATAGGAAGTTCCCGAATGCGAACCCAACTGTGCTCCAATCTAATTATATATGGTTTAGGAAACCATTTTAAAGTTACATTGGAAGTCTTTTAGTTGTACATTATTTATCGATGGAGAATGATAAATTCAATTATCGAACAAACCTAAAAAAACAAAAGAAGTTTAGATTTGAACCGGATTTTATTTGACACAACAACATTAGCAGATAGTCTTCCTGAGACAAACAAAATCCGACTTATTTTTTTAACAATAATCATATGTATGTATTATGTCATGTGTTGACATTTTTAGATTCGCACATCTAAAGTTGGTAAAAACAAAACATATGTTTTTCTATATGTTTTACATATGTTTTTCGGGATATCATTGTTTAGAGCTCGTCGAGTAGAATACGAATATATTGTATAAAATAAAATTTTCTTTAAAATGACGACATGCGGGAGCGTCAAAGTCGTAGATTTCAGACCATTTTTTCTTGGAAGACCTCTATGTTTGGAGTTTTTAAATGCAAACGATGGAGCCTGAACTTTTGAAATAAATGTTCAATGAAGAATGTATCCTTCAGTTAAACGACAAATACCTCTAACACGAAAACTTCAAATATTGTAGTTCTTGAGTTTCGACAGGTTCAAAACTAGACATTTTACGATAAGCGTACAAAATATTTGACCCAAAATTCTAAAATAAATAATGTCGAATGTCGGACATATCCTGTAGTTGAAGGACAAATCCTAATTATACGGAATATGTGAAACAGTTTGTGAGTTTTGACGTTTGTGAAACTCGTAATATCGACGACTTGAATGACCATTTACGCTCGAGCCCTGGGACAAAAACAATGAGACCTACAAATCTGCAATAAAATGTCAAATTAATGTCAATGAATCCTTGACTTGGAAAAACTTGTCAGTGAGATAATTCGCCATGAGGCTTAAACTTTGAAAAAACATACCTAACCACAACGATTGGTTTACGATAGTGTGTCTTGATAGAGTATCAAACGCCTTTGTGACGTCAGTAACGAACAAGAGACAATGATTGGACTTAGACATTTGCACGACGACCAGGTGATAAGTTCAAACTAAAACTGTCAGCTAGTTAAACTGTTATTTGACTAGCTAAACAAATTTGAAACTTACCAATTTAAAAGTGGGAGTGTACACAAAACACATTTGTCATCTTATTAATAAAAATACAAACATTATCTAAAACTTATAACTTTTCCCCGAGTCATCACAATTTAAGTATCGCTAAAATCGGTTTAACCGTAATCGATTAATGCGCGCGAAAACAGACAAATAAACAAACAAACAAACCGACAAGAACTGACTTTTATGTATAAAAAAGTGTTTTTTTTTACGAAACTAATTAACGGAAATCCACCAATTATAAATAACCATGTTTTCTCAAAATTAAAACTGACGTTTCCGTTTCTTATAAATCTTAATTAAAACTTCAGTTTCGTCTTGACTACCGAATTTTTCATCACCATCGTCATCATTATACAGACAAATTCCTCGCTAGAAAAATAAAAATAATTAGCTTACTGCGAAACGTGCGGGATTTACGATGCGAGTGAATTCAACTGTTGCTTGATTTAAATTATGAATAATGAAACAAACTCGCATTACAATTCTTCCGCATTTCTGTTTAGACACTTTGGTGTGTTTTGTTTTTGTTTTTTTGCCATAAAACTAATTACCGTAATAATACACGTACATGTGAATTTAATAATTACCTTAAGAGCAAGTCAACTTGCAATCATAAGCTCACACTAAGCGGTATCCCGCAATTACGAAATACGTACATTCTAAATACAAAATACAGAAAGACTTCGATCTATGCGAGTTCCTTATGTGTGATTACGCCATTCTACAATAAGAAACAGTCTTAGATGTTCGTTATAAACAAAACGTTTTTGCTATTACGCGATTCTGTGCGGTGATTGGTATTCAAACAAGGGTTGCATGAATCGTAACCCTTGCATAAATCGAAGACTTTCTGTATAAGTATCCAATCTTGCTGGTGTGCCCAAATTGCGGGTCAAAAATTGCAAACTTTTCGATTTATGTGACTTATTACACTACGTTTAGTATATACAAGCACGTTAAAAATGTTTTTTTTAAGTATACTCTTTATATACTATCATATACAGATATACGGTATTTACATACATAAATACGGTATGTACATACATAATGAAAAAAACTTATTTTTTATTTTTTGCATGTTTCGATTTATGCAAATTAAAATTTATGCAATCTTTCAGTTAATTTCGATATTTTATTTTTGTTTTGAGCGATCCTATTTTTTTCTTCTGCATGTTTCAATTTATGCGAATTTTGATTCATGCGAATTTCTATTTTTGCGAATTTAAATTTTATGCGATCGTTGGCACATAACGTATATATCATACATACCAAATACGGTATTTTTTTTACAGTTAGTATAACAGATACGATCTATTGTATAACGAATAATATTAAATAACGCATTTCAACGCTAACATAATTTTGAAGCATTTATTTTGTGACATATAATGCCGGATGCTTGAACAATAAAAACATTTCTGAAAGAAAATATTCGTTCAAAGTTCATGAAAACATGAGCACTTTTTATAGTAAGCCATCTAATTATAGTCGACGAAAAAACTAAAATAACGCTATCCTCCACTGATTAATGAATCCATTTATAATGTAATCACAAGAAAGTTGCAAGGAAGGTAACAATAAATGACAATTACACCCTCGTGTAAACGCTTTATGTATGACAGTCAACAGGTCATTAGCGACTGGCCTGCAATCGAGCTTAATAAGACGTTACCGAACACGTATAATGACGTCATACCATTATTGTAGACGACGGATTAGGACATGGCCTCGGGTTCCAACGGGTAGCAATTAGTCATCGTCATCAATATCGATGATGACTCCCTCGGGACATTCGATACCTAGGTATCTTTAGTGTAACTATTCTTAACCAAGTTTCAAAAGAGTCATTAATAAACTTGGGTGGTTATCTTTACTAAAAATAATATGATTTACAAATGTTCAAAATTTGAACCGGATTTTCTGTGATCATTATGTCGTTATAGTCTACGAAGCTGAGGTGGAAAAAAATCCGGGTGATATTGATTTGAACATCATGAGTTTATTATATATATTTTAATGGTTTTATTTATAACGTAATAGGGTTTAGATGCCAAACTATTTATGGCTCCAGTTAAAAATTAAGGATTTGCTGAGATGGACTAATGATTTCCAAATTGATGATCCACGGCAATGCTCGTTTACACTCGTTTATATTATAGAGAAATTCAATTCAACAAGTAGAGTCTGGAGATGACATTTCCAATCTGGCACAAACAAAATTTCGTCGTCTTGACATGTTTGCGAACTCAGCATAACATGTCTTCTTTAAAAGGTTTCCTCCACCAAAAAAACAAACAACCAACATTGCCATCGTCAACCTAACCACCTACTAACGCCATCTTGCGGGATGCTGCGACAACATTCGTTTCAAACTTTATGCGTGGATATAAATTACGATTTGAAAACAAACTTTTACCCTCAAATAATTTTTTTGAAAGTGTTTTTCGTTTTTTTTACGTGTTCTAGTTCCAACTTTTTTAAAAATTTAATTTTTATCTTCACTGTCAGTCAATACAAAGTATTCCTTTAATAGCTGGCTAATAAACTCAGCGGATACAGTTTTGCGACACCCTGTATATTTACATACATATGCAAAATATCCTCCATGTTTTATTTCTGCATATTTCGATTTATTCAAATTCCATTTTATGCAAATTAAAACTTATGCAATCGTAATTTTGATATTCGATTTATGCGATTTTTTTTAGTTATCCCATTTTTTATTTCTGCACGTTTCGATTCATGCGAATTAAAATTTATGCGATCGTTGATTAATTCGATATTTATTTATTTTATTATTTTATTTTTCACGGTCTAAAAGAACCAAAAAAACAAGGGTAAAAACGATACAAACACAGGGAAAGAAAAAATGTGTAACAAACAAAATGATAATGATACATGTACAATGAAAATGATAAATTGAATGAAAGAAAAAACCTAAAACTAATAACAATAACCCACAAACTAATAATATACATATATATTTAGAAAATAAATATTAAAAATGAGTCAATTTTATTAAGCGAGACTCGAAACCTGTTAAAACCTATGTACTGTGGTGACCTATAGTGGCAACATTTTGAAACAATTACATTGTCAAAAGCGGGTTATATAAAACAATTATTAAAATGATACAAAAAATAAATTTAATTAAAACAATGAATATATAAATAAATATTTTTGAATACAATAAAACAAGCTAAATTTAATAATTAAGTTTTAATTAATCATCAATAATAAAAAAATTTAATCTAACCTGATTATTGCTTTTATTTAAATAAACAAGAAATGAAATCTAAATCCACTTATACATTACAAAAATACATTGAACCAAAATTAATATTATTACTATTACAAAAAACCATGTTAATGAAGGTTGAACACACTATTGAACAACACGCATAGTAATATCATACAGTAAAGCATGCCTTCGGGCGGAGCTTTGATGAGTTATGCAGTGAAGCTTAATAAAAAGTTTAGCAGTGAAGTCAACCATAGTCGCTAATTACAGTACTACTGTAGTTTGTAATTTATAAAAACAAGTTTTCCAATCAACTAATTAATTTAGCCAGACTATTTAATAAGCGTTATAGTAATTCTACGGCTATAACACGCATCTTAACATCATTTGGTTTAAAACCTTTACCGGACAGTGTACTAGAAACTCAATTATCAGAATAAGCCGATTTCGGATAAACAAAAATTCGGATTATCAAAAATTTCAATGTATATACCCGGTTTATTATTAAAAAAAAAGCAAATAAGCAAACAAGTTTAAAAACAATCGCGGAAATTTAATAAACAATATTAATATACAGTATTAATAATTTGTTTGATAAATTTATTCATAGCTGTCGATAATGTCAATGATTTTTCGATAACGTGTCGATTTATATATTAAAATAAAAATATTTTATCTAATTCGGATAAACTAGAATTTGGGATAGTCAAGATTCGGAGTTTTTTTATGTCTATAATTAAAACTTTTACTTCTGCATATCGTAGATAATGCATATTCAGTTATAAGAGTTCTATTACATATATTTGATTTTGTAAATTTTCAGATTGTGAATTTCATTTGTCCCTCAAGATGAGCATAACTGGAAGGACAATTCGTCGCAAACGTTTAGTGCGGAGCGAGTGTGTTATCGAGTATGGTGGACTGGGATCTCTCATCCGGGAATCAGTTTTGCAAATTACATGGCCAATGTCTTTGAGTGTGGACGACGCCGAGCACGAATGCAATCGATATCGACTCACCGTTCCAGTCACGTGGTAAGAACGACAGTTTTATAAAACTATATAAGCTTACATTGTATATGAAATAAAATTTACATAATATAACACCCTGAATTATTCATCGTTGGAGCAACAGTTGTCATACCAGTTTCCACCTCCAAAAATAATATGACATCTACAAGAATGCGAAAAAGATATGAAGCGCTTCGGGCAATATAATTTAAAGCCACATTTTTGGAATTGTTCATTTTTAAAGTGAAAATTTATTAACGTAACCATTCTTCACAATTGTTAAAAGTACGCTCGAGCCTCCTATAACAAAATACTCCTACAACGAAATTAAACAACAAGTGGTTTTCAACGCCACTAAAATTGCTCTTTACACAATAAGCTTAACTCCCGAAACGAGCAGTGTTCAGTGACGCAGTAATTTTTGCTTTTAGTTTTATAAATAAAATAGTGAATATATAGTATTATGCCTCCTAAAGTAAAGACACGTTTACACGATGATAGTTTTGGCGATAGTGCTATCATGACAGCGACAATTATCTTCGTGCAAATGAAGATTTATATACAGTAATATATTCAAAATATTATTGGAATACGTTTTAAATTGTAGAAAAAATTCAAAATTAAATATTAAAGTTGACTTAGACATT
>JAQIWH010005171.1:0-15216 GCA_034695005.1 Cryptops parisi
TACCTGTGCGACATGCTGTATTTCTCATTTACCTTGACAACTTTTATTTTTACAATTCGTTGACCTAGTTATTTTTTGTGTCCGCCTGGTTTTAATTAGATATATGGTTTTTGAAACTGAAAAGCAAAAAACAACTACAGTGTGACTGTCCAGTTATTATTCGCGAGGTATCAAAACGAAACTAGTTTTACTTGATTAAGTGCGTACGACTTTGTGCACCAAGCAAACCAACTCATCTTCCCTCCTCGCTATCCTTTACCGAAAACCATGATTTTCACGTTCACTTTTGTGTGAACGTGAGGAAAATTGAGGTTTGGATTTAACCGACTTGTTTAAAAGAAAAAATCCAGTTAAAAAGTGTGGAAATTTATAATTGAAATTATTTTCATTATCTATTTAACGATATTAATAATTTTTTTAAAAAAAAAGAAGCAGAATTTTCCTTTAGCAATAGCCACGAAGTTGTTCATTGATACGTGAAACATGTTCAAAAAAAGGTCAACAAGTCATTATGGAAAAACGGACGTTACAATACACTAGACCTGTATAATCTCAGTGGTAAAGTCACTATACAATTAATAAACCAAATAACTTATTTTTTGAATTAAAAATCTTATCTTTTTATTGTTAAAATAAAATAAAAGAATACTGAATATAAAAATTATAATAATACTTCAGAAATTATAAGTTGTTGGTGATTGTTGAAGTATAATAAGAATGAAACTCTAAAGTACTATATAACAAAACGAAAAAAAAAATGCAAAATGAATTAAATTGGAAAAGAAAATATTCGAAATCCAACTGAAAGTGAAAATCAAAACGATTTAAAATGAATTAATCGATAGAAAAAAAAATGTCTGTGGACCCATTGCCCCCTGTGAGGTTTGAACTCACGACCCCTGGTTTACGAGACCAGTGCTCTACCACTGAGCTAAAGGGGCTGCTGTTCGAGGATGGCGGAAAATATTCTTATCAAGGGAAGACATGTGGCCTTGAATTTTTCAATGATGTCATTCCTATATATGTATCATCTAGCCATTCGATTTCGATCGTAAGCTTTGTACTATTAGCAGTGAATATAAAATATTGTATAGTTTTGAAAAGAATTCGAATAATTAACGCGTAGGCAATGTGAAACAGCAGGCGGAAATGACTTATCGCCGTTATCATAGAGATTAATATAGGTGTGACTGATAAAGTGGGCGCACCATACATTCGGATTATTAGCAGGTGAGAGTCCTTATGTATGGACAACTTAAGAGTACATAAACGAGGTTATTATTGCATTGCCTATCATTGACTACCTTGTAAGGTGTTTTTCTATTTAGTTTAATTTATATACATAAAAATATGCATGTGAAATGTATATATTATATGTAACAGTACATAGTTATGTGTATGAATATACAATATTAATAAAAATTTAGAATTATATGAAAATGGATATTGAAGTGTTTTATGTACATGCTGTAGATTTACAACTTGAATCCTAGATATTTAAAAAATTAAATTAAAAAATAATTTATCAATAACAATCAAGTTCATTAATT
Organism: Cryptops parisi; assembly: GCA_034695005.1. Taxonomy (NCBI): domain Eukaryota; kingdom Metazoa; phylum Arthropoda; class Chilopoda; order Scolopendromorpha; family Cryptopidae; genus Cryptops; species Cryptops parisi. The sequence goes on from JAQIWH010005171.1 coordinate 1,551, forward strand.
GAATAATTAATATTAAAAACTGGATATGTTACAGACAATGTATAGAATCCAGGCAATCTATAAAATGCCAAATCTAGTTTGGGCAATGTATGGAATAAGTATTGGAATAATCACGTTAAGCAAGAATTTACGTTGGGTTTATAATTTCAGACATAAATGTTTAAGCCGAAATTAATTTTAAAGCATGTTTTCAAAGATAGCCTAACCTAAACAGCTGTTATAATATGTTATTTCATACATTGCCAAAAAACAAATTTAAGCCTTCTATAAAATGTTTGGATTCTATAAAATTGCTAGTAACAGACGTCTATAAACAACATTATAAGTATTTCATATAACAAAAAACAATATTTTTATTCCAAACACTACTGATAAATATGTATTTAAGTGACCAGACTTAATTGTTAATGCTAAATTAGAAAACCGCTTAAGACGTTTTTCAGCTTCTTAAACAGTTATGCTTGAAATGATATACTTTCATCGTATTCACTTTCATCAATAAGTACTACTCCATTGCAATATGTAACATTTTACTATTTAGAAAATAATAATAAAAATAAAAATAATAATAATAATAATAATAATAATAATAATAATAATAATAATAATAATAATAATAATAATAATAATATATCAAACGTAGCATACTACGTATGGTAAAAATCTATAACCAATTAAGTAAACGATTGTTCAAGCTCCGTTTCATTATGCAAGGTCGTAAAGCTCGTAACAAAATTATTTCTTGCAGGGTAATAAACAAGACGTCCTTGTTCGATTATAGTCCAATATTAATAATAATAATAAAAAAAAAATTTAGTGGACAAATCGTGAGACATTCGCATTTCTTAAGTTCATTATAAGCCTCGTGTTATTGAACCACAGTTTGTTTTTTTTTTAAGAAACAACACATCGATAAATTTCAAGTATGTACATACTTCGAAAAATCGAATACATCCTTTATGGTGAAATATGCTTCTCGATTTATGAAGAAAAAACACACATACATATATAGAAAATCATAATGAACTACCGGAAGACAATAAACTTATCACCTGTTAAAAATGATCGATAATTAGGTCATCCTTTTATAAATGCCCGAATCTTCATATAGCTGAAGATGTAATTGTAGGTGTATGCCTATATAATTAGTGACCTCAAAACAGGATGACGATTAACAACTTCTTTTTCATTAATGTCACTTTTGATTTTCACTGCTCCATTTTATAGAAAGCGTAACTCATTGTCTTTGTATTTTTTTATATATGAAAAAACAAACAAACTTATAAAATTCATCAAGTCATTATGAATAGTATTTCAAATATGAAAAAAAAATGTCCATCTTGTATTTAAAATTTAAATACAAAAACATGTATGATGATATTATTATTATAGTACTATAATTAGCTTAAACCTGTTGAAAAATCAACGGTGCCATTTGAAAATCAAATGAACAATACAGAGATAGCGCGCGAATTTCATGTTAATTCAAAAATAACGTTCATTGATTGATTCATTGTTGCCTTTATTGTTTAAACTTTTAAAAATTACTCATCAACCAATGAGCAATCGAAAACAAAATCACTCTTTCTTTGGGTTTTATTTATAGCAAGATTTTGCTAGGTTGATAGTTGTTGGTATCCGGTTGCTGCATTTTGAGTTATCGCCAAACTATGCTACTTGCAACTGGAATACTGTCGAAAATTTCTTTATTTTAAAATAAAATAGGTTATTAATTAATAGCAAAATGGTTATTCATTAATAGCAAAATGATTATTGATTAATAGTAAAATGGTTATTAATTAACAGCAGCGCTTTAGGACTCCGCTAGTACAGTATATAAACGAAGACTGGACTCACCCCAGGAAGTCGTTTCTCGTCTTTAAAACTTAGCTTGTCTAAAAAAACATCTTCTGGACTTTAAAAAACCAGTTCAAGAAGTAGGTGTTAAATGATGAGTGGTATATGATGAGATTGAACAAAAAATCACAAAAAAAAAGTGGTTGATGATTGATGTGGAAGAAGAAGATGCTCAAGTGGAAAATAGAAGCTGTTTGCAAAAGTTTTTGTTGTATTTAGACCAATGCTAAACGATATGCAATGGTGTCATTAACACTTGAAATGCCTTTCTTGGAATAAATGTGTAAATCTTCTAACACTTTTGAAATAACGCAAAAATATACAGTACAAACAGTGCCGTTTATAATTCAAGGAAACAATTGTCAGTTCGCAATCCTCACGATTTACCGAGTAGTTAAGTCAACGTAAACTAACATGCTATTGGGTGTTTATGGGTTTGAAGCTAGTTAACTAAGACTTTCCTTTATGGACAATGATGTTAGTTTGGCACCTCGGTTAAGTAGTAACGGTCAAAAACTCTTAGGAGTTGTTGACCAGTTGTTCCGTTTGTTTTTTAAAGTATCGTTACATTACTAGTAAATTGCCTGTCAATAGTAATTTGCCTCCAGTAAATTGTGTTGACAATTATTTGTCAACAGACAAAAATAATTGTCTGTCAATAATTTGCCTACCAAATTGACGGAAAAGCAATTTGGTAGGCAATTTATTGATTTAACTCATGCTGCTTCGCAACATTTGTTACAGTTATTGCTTTAGTTCATGTTGCTTTGCAGCATTCGTTAGTGTTATTTGTGATTTGTCAACCACTCAGCCAGCGACCCTTGCGAAACCATTATAGTACATGAATATATTAATGAAACCCAGTAGGCATATGCATATACAATACACCCAAATGTAAACTTACATTTTTACAACGCCAAATGTGAAGTTCAAGTTAATACAAAGCAAGAATAGAAAAATCCTTTCCATAGCCTGGAGTCGAACCAGTGACTGCATTATCAAGTCACATTTTTAAACAAAATAAGCAACTTAATCAGTGGCTAGAATTAAAACTAAATCCGAATTTTCCAAGTTAATTCACTTAAATTATAACGTTACAAAAGCAGTTGGGGCAAACCATTTTTGGTATGGCAAGTCGAGTTATTGATGAAGTCACCTTTTTGCCAAACCAGCAAACCCCCCAAAACCGCACAGGTTGAAAAACTTGCAATTTCAACCGGCAAGAAGCTGACGTCACAATGGTTAAAAAAGTTTTTGACTTGCCACACCAAAAATTGCGTGTGACAGCAGGCTTTTAACTAAGTTAAAACTTTGTAAACATAAACGCACCGTCAATCAATCAATCAATCAAAGTTTACAAAAAAAAAAAATAACTCTGTCACAGTATCTGTAACGTGTAATCAACCCATAGTCACGTGCAAAATAGCATTTAAAAACACCTTGCATTATGGATAGTTATACGCAAGACATTTCAACAATTGGAATCGTGATTAATCATTAATCACCAAGCAAGTTTGTAATTTCTATAATAATGGTTCATGTGCAGGATCAAGAACAAGAATGGGTTACAGCTATGAATAGCTAATGAGATTATGGCAACTTGTGTAACTTCATCATCCAAGATGATGGCACAGTAATTATGATATGAAAGTTACGATATGATAAACAATGTCAATCACTTTTTTTTTTCAAAGTCACCATTTTTTCTGTGTGGTTAGTTACGTTTATTTCGTCAAGTGTTAATCAACTACACACAACACGAAAACCAAAACAAAATCGGATTCGCTGTTTAAATGCAACAGGTACTTCCAATGGCATGACCTTTCTTCTAATATTATAAAAAATTACATATTTACATTTTGTTTTTGTTCTCAACATAGCTCGTGGTTTATCCGGATACATACAAAAAAAAAAACGAGTGAAAGTTTTTGAACTAAATTCTAGACTGGACTCATCCTCACGCGTGGACGTTGTTAGCTACAGGCCAAACGGTTCTGATTGGCCGAGTTTAAGGGCAGTGGTAACCTCGTATTAAAAAGGAACCAAATGAGATGGAAGCGACGACTTTATTCCTTTCACTTATTTCCACGGACCGCTACTGTAACGGTACACTTACGTATGTACACCAATTTACTTGTTTTCATTATTATATGCCCATTTTAGATACTTTTCCTTTAATAGCTAGCACTTAATCCGAACCTATTGATAGATTATTTGACATGTCTAGTATAATTGGACATCGTCTAGAAACGATATCTGAAGTAACGTAACAAGATATTAATACAGTAGTATTAACTATATATATATATATATAAAAAAATAGATTCTAAAATAATAATCTGACAATTATAATTGTAAACCATTCAAAACTATTTTTTTTGTAAAAGCAATGAAAAGCTTCGCTTAATACGCTTTCCTGCAAGACATATATTCAATGTCGTAAAACTTACCCGGAACCATATGGTTCAAAAACTATACCATAAATATTCATTTGTAATGCTCCATAAACATTACTATTTGTAAAAAAAGAAAATACACAATATTTTATTTACAATATATCATCAATAAATAATAATTAGATGAAAACTTTGTTGATGGAACGTTATGTTTTGACCTACTGATTGAGTAGGTCACGAAAATGATCTATGATCTATTTCCAGTCATCAATGTTGTAATTTCCTTTATTTCGTTTTATTTTTTGATATAAATTATTATGCAAGTGAAAAATTATGCATAAATTACAGGTTCATTAAAAATTCGTTGTTAGAGCAAAAGTTAAAAGATAATACACGATAACGTTCATCAACAGGATATAACTAACATTGACATATTTTGTATTTTACTTTCTTATATTTTTTCAGTGGCGAAACAACGAAGTAGCAATGTTGAAGTTTTTGTTACTGTGTTGCCTTTTGAAGGTAAATATTTTTTGGAACTGCTGAAACCTATACAAATAGGTTACTATATCGATATAATAAGCTAAGATAGTAATGTTTTTTTAAGTGCAAAGGATAAAATAGGTTATATGTTTGGTCACTACTTAAGCGGGTCGATTTTAGTAGACATAGATTATTTCAATATTATTGTTGCTTTGTATGTGATCTTATTTTATGTAAATTTTATACCACTTGATAAACAAATAATTAAAAAATAGACAAGATATGTAACTGTAATATGAGATACAGAAGAGTCTACGGTTTAGTCAAGTTCTGTATACGATTTTTCTACTTTGAGACAACAAATCATCATCCCATATGCTCGTTATACGAAAGAAAAATTAGCCATTATACGACTATTATGTAGTAAGCAACCCGTGCTATAGCACGTGTAGTTATTGATTTTTTTTCTTTGTGTACACTCGCGTTATTGGTTTCCTTTGTGATGTGTGTTTTTACTTCATCAAGTGTGTTTTCACTTATCAACGGAAATATTCTTCCACGGACAGAGGGAGAGACTTTTAATGGTTATATGCGACGGGGCACAAATGACTAAAAGTTCACGTAGCTGCTAGAAATTAATGTTTTCATGAGTAGAAAAGCTGAACCGTAATACAGTGGAATCCGATTATCACAATCACGGATAATGTTATCAAAATCAGTCGGTCCCGAAACACTTATTGTTTTTTTCATCCATTGTTTAATGTTATCAGCCAGTTATTGTTATTAAACAGCACTATACTGGTCGTTATAGTCCCAAAGTGATCGTAATAACCGGATTCCGCTGTAGTAAGATAAAGTATAGATCAAAAACAAAACCATGTTAATTTGCTTTAAAACGCTGTTAAAACAATCTTTTACACGTTGATTACTTGATGGAAAAAGATTTTTGTAAGTTAACAGGGTCTGTTCTTTTGACTCCATAACCACGTTAATTTGCTCTTGAAACAACCTTTTTACACGTTGGTTACTTGATCGAAAAAGATTTTAAGCTTAAAGGGATCTGTTCTTTTAGGCAGCCGTAAGTGAAGACGCCCAACCTCAGGAACAAGCACAAAAACAGAAACGACTATCCGCTCAATATGGCGGCGATGAAGACCTATTTACTCCCAGACCTTTTCGTCCACAACAACCAGAATCCCCTCCACGAGGAGGAGGAGGAGACTCGTCGCCACAACGTCCGGGAGGTTTCGGATCTCCACCCCCACAATCCTCTCGACCTTTCCAACCCCAAGCCCCCTCTCGTCCATTCCCCGGCGGTCGTCCCGGCGGAGGCAATAGCGTTTTCGAAGTGATGCCGGCGGGACAGATGGCCATGGTGACCAACGTGGACGTCCAATGCGCCATGACTTCCATGCGTGTGAGGATGACGTTCGATCGTCCCTTCGACGGCGTCATCTACACCAAGGGTTTCTTCAGCAGTCAAGAATGCCACTACGTCCCTTACGGGGGCAACAAGCAGCAGTACGAGTTCGAACTGCAACTGGACCGTTGCGGGACCCAGTTCGTCGACAACCTGGCCGTCGACGGCAAAGCCTACTTGGAGAACATTCTGCTCGTCCAGTACGAGCCCGGTCTTCAGGAAATGTGGGATTCGGCACGGATGGTGCAGTGCGAATGGAACGGACGCGTGGAAAGACCCATCGACTACCAGTTCCAAGTCGACATGTTGGAGATTACCACTTTGAAATACAACGGGGACGACATTAAAGCGGAAATGGACATTCGTCGAGGAAGGGGACCATCGGCGCCCAGAGCTACCGGTTTGCTCAAGATAGGGGAAGACCTGACTCTCGTCATCACCGTCCACGGATCCGGTGACATGGACGTCCGAGTCAAGGATTGCGTGGCTCACGACGGGGACCGTCGCAATGGCATCCAATTAACGGACGAACGCGGTTGTGTCGTGAAAAGGAAATTGATGGGCGCTTGGCAGTTCACCAGAAACAAGGGTCCATCTGGTTCATCTGGTCCACCGGGTCAAAGCGGTGGCACCTCATTGGTCGCCTTCGCCTTGGTGCAAGCTTTCCGTTTTCCCGACAAAACCGACGTGTTTATGCAATGCGCGTTGGAAATCTGCAAAGGCGCTTGTCAAGATCATTGTCCCGATTATCCAACAGCCTTGGAACCTGGTTCCAATACTCGATATCGACGAGAGGCCAACGAGTTGCCCCCAGTCGACGCTATGCTGCTCAAAGGAATTCGAGTGATGGCTGAATCCGAACTGGCTATTATCAAGGAACAGAATGGCACGTTGGCCTTTACCAGAGCCTTGAGGGGCGAGAACGAAGTGTGCATGTCCACCGTGCGCTTTACTTTGGGCGTTACGGCTCTGGTCACTTTGATGTTGATCTCCTTCATCGTTACGGCCTTCATGTGTTTGCGTTTCAAACTGACCAAACAGTTCAATCAGGCTGCTTACACTTCGTCAGCAGCAACAGTAAATCCCTCCAAATTAGGATGGGTGGCCACTGCTTCGTAAGAAGGGAACTTCCCTCTTCCTTTATTTAAATTGCGTAGGAATAGTCGTTTGGATGAAATACAACTGAACTCTCTCATTTGGATACGATTTACGTTGAAGCAAAAAAATGGTACAAGGAAAACAAACTATGCAAATGCTAGTTCATTATGAACTTGGTATTGAAAAGCGATGGAAAAGAAAAAGAATGGATTGATTTTTTAAAAATAAAAATGAAACAACGAATTACAGATTCGACAACTGTCGACAAAAAAACGACGTGTTTTAAGTAACAGTCATGCAACCAACCGTTTACTATTGCTGGACAACACTGACTAGATGACTTTATATATATATATATATACATACATCATTGTAATAGTTTTAACTAAAATTTACAAAATCTTTTCATATTTAGTTTTAAATTAAATGTTTCAATCAGCAATTACAATTAGGTTATTCAATTAATTTTTATGACTGAAAAAAAATAAAGCCTTGATTAAAAATTTTGTTATCTATTTGTCTATTGTTTTCACCTAAACTAGGTTTGGTACTTTTCAATTAAAAGAGAAGCCACTGGTGGCATGAAATGATACAAGGGATTATCGTTGTTTTTAACTGACCTAACCTAGTGTCTATGGGTATAGATACCAGATTAGGTAAAATATACTATAAATTAAATTAATACGTTCTCGTTTGTTTTATTTACCCTTGAACTGTACCCCATGCCACTATAATAGCCTCACTGAACATAAAAACTAAGACTCAATCGCACATTATAGTAATCTTTCTTCACAACAAAAGTGATCATTACCTATCCACAAAATTCAAAATAAAATAATTGTATACGTACTGTAATACATTTTCTTGTTGCAATAACTAAAAGTAGTAAGCCTACTGCAATCCAAACTGAATCTATAGCATTAACTGTACTTTTTTGCCACTTGGTGGTGCTAGTGATCAGCATCACATCAACAAACGGAATGTAAACAAACGATTTGAAAATTGACATAAACACGACATCGACAGACAACAAGTATTAAATTAATTAAATCGACAACCTAAAAAGATTACAAATAAATAACTAATAGACTCTCTCACCTTTCCGGGTAATATAACAGAAAATAAACTACAAAACCCGTTGAACCTCATTTCACCAACACAATCCAACTTGCGCTCACTAGCAGACGACGCAACCATTTTGTGTTTCATCAATATTCTTAAATAAAACAAATAAAATATCGTACTGATATAATTTAAAAACAAAAGAAGATAAACAAACAAAACAATAAATATGAGGTTTCTATTGAATGTTGATACCATCGATATACACCACCTATGTACCGTAATTCTAACATTTCCTAAGAACGAAGATAACCAATTTTCAACCAAACTCATCAAATGTAGGTGAGTTGTAAAATAAATGAATTAAACATCTCTAACCTGTGAGGATGTTCGTTTGGTTTTTCTTCAGAAAAACATGTCATACATGTTTATCATCTCCTTATACAGAGAACTACTCTTTCTTGAACCATCTATTTTAGCATCTCCAGCCTTGGGAGATGCCATGTGGATTGAAGCTGTGATGCAGGTGAATAATAATGATTTCAAGTATATTTGGTCTTTATGGTCGACTTGGTCATGGCAATGTTTTACATTAACCTATATTGTTGGTCGTGTAATGAAAATTAATTTCAACTTTTCCCTTTACAGAAATCATTTTATTACAACGGGGAGCTTTCTAACCATCTCACATACTTGGATTTAAAGGTGGTTTAAACTTTACCATTATTGGTATATGTTGCCTTCAAATTTTTTGGAATGTCTGGTCCGTTATAGTAAAACGACTGCAAAAACAATGCAGTTTCTTATATTAATAAATATAGGGATTTTCTATAGTATTCCCTATTTTGCATCTAGGAATTAGGCATTGTGTCCTACCCCACATAAAAACATAGTTAAGAAATGTAAAATTAAAAAATCACCAGTGAAAACTTTCTTTAAAAAAAAAAAAGGTTTTGTTTTTGTTTCACTTTGCTGGACTTTTTAAATATCCAGTAAAGTAAAAACAAAACAATCCGAAAAAAAAATCTTAAGACCTCCAACAAAAACAATCCTTGTTTTGTAGACACTTTTACCAATTTTACAACGTTCCACCTCCTTCCTAGAGGCTTTGTCAAGTAAGAAAGACGATGTTTAGAAATGGTTGTGTAAACAGTTCATCCGTTTCTCATAACCACTTCCCCCCCTTGACTTCTTTCTTATCCGGAGAACCCTCTAAGAGGGAGGTGAAACGTTGTTAAAAGAAATCTACCTGATCAGCAAAGTAAACCAACACATTTCTTCGAGGAATTGTGATGAATTATTAATTTTCCTGTTACGTGTCAACTCCTCATTTGCATTGTACAGATGATCACAGAATTTCTAGAATTGGGACTTTGGTTACATTTAAAAAGTTTCCGGTTTACTATATATATCTATATATATATAAAATAAACCTTGCCCCTAATTACAAATGCATGTTTTTTTTTAAATATATAATTTTCTCAGGAAGGGAATGTATGCAAAACCACCACTGAACAGTACCGCTCGTGTTTACATTACACAATTCTAGCTAAACTGGCACCGCAATGGAATAAAGTTGGTTCTCACCTTGTTCAAGGTAAATGTGCAAATAAAAACTTTGTTTCCTTCAGTTAAATCATTTTGCTTAAAAAAAACAAAAACAAAAATTTAAAATGCTTTGATAGGAAAGGACTTTCTTCTGACCAAGTCACAAAAAATAGCAATGCGTGAGTAGAATGCATTTCCATAATAACGCATAGAGGTTATACCGGTACGCAAATAATCAATACGGCGTTACATTTGCCATAGAATTTGACATAACTGCGAGCGACAATGAGATGTTCCTGGTTTTAAGACCTTCACGTGTCAAGTTCCCAAACTTTGAAGTATCTAGTTTTTTAAAATTAAAATCATCATTGCACTTATTATTTTTACTTTGAAAAATAACTTCCATTATTTACATCAATCAAGTTGGAGGATTTCGGAATATCGCCTAAAACCATCGACAAGTTCAAAATCGATGCACGCTTCACGATTGAGGCGAAGGAAATAAACAGAACTTGGTGCCATGTACTTCCCAGGTCAGACGTGTTTCCAACAAACCTCAAATTGTTATATGCAATTAAAGTCATCAGATTAATTGAAAATTCTTTCGATACAGCATGAAAAAAGGCGAGGTAGTGGCGATAACTCACGAAATACCAGACGACACACTTTTCCGCACTTATCAGGATTTGAGACTGTACTGGGTGAACTGCGTATGCAAACTGTTTTTTTTTTCCACTAACTAAACCACCTGTCACAAAAATTTTGGTGTGGCAAATCGAGCAATTTGTGATCCATTGTGACATCAGCTTTTTTGCTCAACCAATGGAAGGAGCTGTAAAAAAAGAGTTGACATCACAGCTGTGCACCAATGGCTTGAAATGCCATACCAAAATTGGCGTGCGACAAGAGTCTTTAACAAAAAATTTGATAAATAATTAGCTGATTTCATTTCAGTACGGTTACGAACTTCCCAAGCAAAACGACACTTACTTCAGCATCTACTTCCGAACGATGGAACAAGTCTACACATATCCTTTACTTATAATAAACAAAATTATTACTATTATTTAAACAATGCAGAAGTTCCTTTACAATTGTTTCACCTACCCAGCTTGCTGCATTTTGCCGTACGACATCGCTCACTTGCCATCCAACGACTGTGACTCGATGACGCATGTCACACACTTTATGAACAACCTCCAACAAAAGATCAAATTCATATTAGGATGCAAGTTCACTGTAACAGACTCGCTGAAAACAACTACATTCGACCTGACAAAGAGTGACAAGGTACATTAGTTTTTCATGCCAAAAAAAAAACCCACAAACATTCACGAAGCACCAACGTTAGTCTAAGTGACAAATCCCGTCTTCAGGTACCTTCACGTTCCGCTAATAAAATGAACCTAAAAGAATGCGTTCCATTCACATCAAAGGCTCGTGCGGACAGGCAAAATGGTACCGCTCGCATACTCATCGCTATTTTGTTTCATTCGAATATTAATCAAATAATAATAATACTATTCTTCGACAGCTGCTGTATGCAACGGTGCTGGAGGTTCCCAATACCAGATTCCGAGCAACCTACTCACACCGTCGCCAACACCACAATTTGTGATAAAAACCGTCAACGCTTTGCCAACGGTTGTATCGAATCTGTCTCAATCCAACTTCGGTTTGTATACCAACCGATTTTTTGTTCCAAAGATTTTTTTGTTGATAAAAACGAACAAAACTCCAAATAATTGAGTCTAACAAAACACCAATTAAATGTATGCTTTTTGTTTACATTAAAGCAGACGTGAAATCGTCCAACAAAGGAAACCTTGCAACCCCCGATTCAATCGTCTGCTCACCCTACTTCGATGGCAAAACAAATCTATCTTTCAAAAATTTCACATCGGTCGACGCGGCCGAGAGAAACACCAACCGCCTCGCTAATCGCATAGTACCCTATTTTTTCAAACACTCTCCTCCACGTTCTGCCTCCAGTAGGAACCGGCGAAGGATCAATGCCGCTCAACAAATGACACCCCCAATAAGCGCAGAAACGGTGATCAACAGCGTGAAGAGGCTTCAGACCAAGAAAACTTGGGTAATGATTCAGTTAAGCACAAATTATATGCGAGAAGCTGTTGATGAATTTTCCATTTACATCCTTAGAGCAAGACATCTACAAAAACCAAAGCTGAAAAATCAATGGCCGAAATAATGAAGATGGTCCAAAGCGAACAGGTACGTTATCGAAGCAAAACTTCACTATCGATGAACATAATTTCCAATTCCCTACCAACCAAACTTAACGTTTTGCAAAAATCATGTACAAATTCCATTACATTAATTTCACTCGTGAGATGAGAGTTGAAATATAGAGCGACATCTGGTGACAATATCAATTTAAAAAAAAAAGATATTTAAATTAGTTTCAGTTGTGACAAATACAAATTTCAAAATACATGAAAAAAATTTGGAGAATTTTTTTTACACACTTTGATATATTTATGACAATATATAAAAAGTGTATTGAAAAAAAATCATTTATGTACTTGTTGACTTTGCAGGTGACCAGACTGAAAGTACCCGATTTGCATCACTGGCTTCGCAGTAATGGCGTAACGACCCGTTCGCAAGAAACGAGACATCAGCTACTTGCTAGAGTACACCATCATCATCAACCACCAAATAACACCGAAGAATAAAATACTTATGAATAAGCAAACATTCTTAACATACAAACAAATGATAAATCCAAAAGTTCTCATAGAATCAAATTCTAAAATCTTTGTGAAACAACTGTCACACTTTGATGACTATTAATTTCTCTCTACATTATAGATATATCAATTTGTCATAACCAAGATAAATCAACATCAACTCTTATATTATACTGCGTTTACAATCATATACACTATGTTCAGAATAAATCATTTAATGACAAATAGTTGAAATTCTTTCCTAACTTGAAAGCAAATTACAAAATATAGGCAACACTTATACTTATGCGAAATATTTCATATATATTATTATAGTTTCTCAGTTTCACGATATGATCCATCAACATTTTTACGATTATTATGAAACTAATTTCTTATATATCCAAGAATCAACATTTTGTAACAACACTCCCGACAAGTAGTACAGTGATATAATTTGACCACGGATGAAATGATCCAAGCGTTATCGTATATTAAATAAAAAATAACTCGTTTCGAAAAAACGGCCGGCTGGTCTCAAAATTGTATTGGTTTGTAAGCAAGTTTGTAAGTAAATATTTAGCTATGTACGACCATAGAGAGTGGTTCCGAATTTGTAAAAAAAAATTAATTACCAAAAAGTTTTTTTCACAATTGTTCTAAAGTGTGATCCAAATTCATGATCATTCATCCAAAATGAAAAGAGTCGATTGATCCCCAAATTTTCATCACCTTCCGATTGAATGTAAATGTCGATTTGTATTTATCGTCAAAATGAACGTGCGTATGTTTGTTCAATAAAACAGTGTCATGGGATGGCATGTATCAAATGGATGCTCGAAAATAAATGCAATTTGCAGTGAAACGAGCAATGCGTAGTCGAGATATTATCGACTTCTTTTGTTTTGGACTCAGAATTTTCATAATGTCGATAAAATATTACATTTTATTCGCAATATGAAATGCTCCACGTAAAATGATAATAATTTTTACCCCCTTATTTCGTTTTTCAAAGATGAAATTTTTTTCCGAAGAAATCTTGTTGAAACAATAACATTCAATTAGCCATCATGGATAAGTACTAAAACGAGCGGTCGGTGTGTTTTAGA
>JAQIWH010005172.1:0-15216 GCA_034695005.1 Cryptops parisi
TTTCTATCTTTCTTTATATATATATAAAGAAAGATACCGTGGATATTATTGTTCACAGTCACATTGTTATGGTGAACCACGTGGATTTGAAGGAATGTAACCTATACAATACACAATACAAAGGAAATGATACAGTTTGACATTCGATTTGTGAAAAATATTATCAATTTTTTCTTTTATTAATATTGCGATAGGTGGATTATTAACCGTGGATTAAACCGATTGGGTTAAAGAGTAAAATTATAAATTGCAAAGATTATAACCATATGATGAACTAAATAGTAGACAGGAACTATAAAATAATATTGTTTATAAAATATGATTCGGGATATATAAGGAAACATAAAAAGCTGTTTTATAATTGCTTTAGTTACCCAGATCCCTCTGTCTATCTGTGTAGAACGCTTTGAATCCACGGGGGCTTACCATCACCATAACAACGTGAATGTAAACAATGAAATTCACAAGTGATTGCATATTTAAATTAAATTGAGTGTATATTTAAATTGAAACAATGAACTGCAATGATGGAGAACTAATCACTATGCACATTTATCTTGTGATAAATGTGTTAGCATACCAACACAAGCAGCAACTAATGAGATAAAGTGCTGTAAAAATTGTACACAAAGATGAATAAACACAATGTTTATTGTTTACTTCTAGACCCCGAAATAGTTGATGATTTTGTTAAATTTACGACTTTAACCATTAGGCTTATAATTAATCATTAAAAACAAGGAATAAGCTGTATACAGTGCACTTTTAAAAAAAACTTAGTTCGTAATAAAACAGTATACAGTTTCAAAAATTAAAAACTTTGAATTAAATTAAAAAATGTCTACAACTATTTTTTCAACAATAAAATTGTAATCCTGAACGTTATTGACAAGTATAACAAGTATTATTTTTTATGGTTTACCGGTTTACTATGTACATGTCAACACGTTAGATTCATAAAAAATTAATCTTTTGATGATTGAGATTAACATTGAAAAGTGAAAGCAGGATAATAATCAATCAATCTGCCCATTTGATAATTTTGCAAGAATCATTTTTATAATATACTATTTTTATTTTTTCATATGTATAGGGTAGTCAACATGAAACTTATCAAGGTCATGCGTGCACTTCATTAATAAAAGTTTAATTTCAACGTAAATTAGATCAAACGTCATTGGATTATACTTTACCAAAATGTGAATTTAAAAATAACAAAAAATGGATAAGTCGTTTTGAATTTTGTTTATGTTCTGGTTTGAAATATCAACAAGGTGACTAATGGGTAGTTAATGAGGTCATAACAGGAATTTCACATGACAAGCATGGAATTGAAACATTTACAATATTAATTTACGTACGTGTAAAAATGATAGGGTCTGCAAATATAAATGAAGAGTACACCAAACTAGTTCAAGTTTTAATAAATAACACTTTTATTAAACATTTTAAAAGGTCACATCTACTACTACAGTACTATTCATACATAAAAGCAAAATAAAAACCGATAAAACAAAAGTTATACGTAACTGAAAATCATAAAAAAAAAGAAGAAGCGTCAATATGTACACAAGGAGTTTTTGCACTATATACATGCGGTTAAAAACCTTAATAGGAAAAATTGTAAGGTCTGACTGGCGAACAAAATTATTAAAACATAGTATGAGGTATAAAAAGAGACTAAAATAGGATTAAAAAACTGGGAATATTTTTGTTTTCTTATACTTTTGTTAAAAACAAATAATTTTGTTGTTTCAACCATCGATTCTTTTTTTTAACTAGTTGGTTTGGATTTCCTGAATATTTTTTCTTTAAAAAAGGGGCAGAGAACTTGACTTCACTAGAAGAGTTGTCTTCGTCAGTGGTAGCTAAGGAAGGAAATAATGAAAACACACCAATTAGTAAAAACGCTTGATTTATGTTGATTAAATTAGTTTGATTTTTTTTTTCGTGATGGTGAAGAAAATCGTTCTTTATTAGCATGTAAATTTTAAAATATTAATTGCCTGAATTGGTTATTGATATTCTTTTTTTTTCCTCTGAATTTGACCTATTAACAGGTCACTGTGTTAACATTTATCGAGTGTAAGTGTTAGTACTAGTAGTGTTGATTTTATTCCTGATATTTTTCTAGTGATGTATTTTTTTTATAAAACACTGTTTTTATCAAGTGTAAGTTGATTAATTAACCTTATAGTTAACTTTGAACTTCTAACACCCCAGCATCATGTTGTACTTTGTCATTCATTTAATCTTATGATGCGCGACTTGTGGTTCAGCTTGTATTCAGCACTAATACTAACAATTCGTTTGTTAATATTATTTTTTGGTCTAAATCACGACTATTCTAAAGCTCATTTTGAACGTCAAACGTTTCAATCACATTCGATTGATTCCAACTGTTTGACGTGTAAAAATTGGTTTAATTTGAGATTAATTTGTAAATAGCGATTATTAGTTACTAGCTTGTAACTTCGTGTTGACCTTCATCACGGTTAATGCGGTTTTCGTCAACTCGATCACGTTTTCTAAAATTATGATCTAACCTCGAAATTAAGTAATCTTTTTAAACTGGAGATGTTTCGTATCGCAAAAAAAAAAAAGCTCAAATGTGTAAAATCTATTTTATCACGAAATTTCACGAATATCACGTATTTTTTTTTTGTCATAGTGAACACAAGATATGACATTTTTTAACTATTTTATCCAATATGACCGATTAAAATCGTTTTAAACTTGATGATTTGTATCACAAACAAGCACAAATGTGTAAAATTTATTTCATAGTCATAAGTGAGATAGTCTTTATTCACTATGACCGATTACGAATGGGTATAGGTGAAAGTGAGGGTATTAAATTTTTTGTTGTTGTCTCCATCTTGGACAATACTCACCCTCCTCCTCCTCCTCCTGTAAGTGACATGAGCTTGATGAGGGACTCGTAGTCGACTTTCCCGTGTCCTCCTCCATATCCACCGTATCCGCCTCCACCACCGTAGCTGATGGGAATGATAGAAACTTTGTGGTCATCTTCCTTGTGATCGTAATGGCTCTCGTGGTGGTCGTAGTGGCCATGAGCGGGGTAGGGCGTGTAGATGGGCACTGGGTAGTAGTAAACTTCGTTGTGATGTTCTTCGTGTTCTTTGTGTCCACCACCACCGTGTCCGTAACCACCGCCGCCATAGGTGTAGAGATTCTGCATGCCTTGTCCTTTGGCTCGCATGCGCCATCTTCCTCTCTTGTTGCGACCGCCACCTCCCTGATTCAGAATCATGGGCATGCCACCGCCGTAGCCGTAGCCGTCACCCCACACGACAGCTGCCAAACAGCATAGTAGAAACGCCGCAATAACCTGAGATAAACAGAACAAAATATTCGGGTATACATACATTACATATGTCGATAACCAATTGAATCTCTATATACACTGTTCAGTTGTAAGACTAGGTATGTACAACATCCATGAATTGGGTTGTAGCAAATACTGTATTAATAGGTGATGTAAGCAAATCAGGATTAAGTAACGAATCCACTGTACTTCAGAAAATTCTGAAAATTGAATAAAATTAGTTCGATATACTACCAAACATACAGCATGCTAGAAAAGTAAGAGAAGAAATTGCAATTGGAAGTTATGATAATTTTAATTTAAATGAAGTAGTGGGTGTGTAAAGTAAGGGGTTTCGTAAAATTGTAAGGACTGATAAAAAAAATGGTGACAATTTCAAGTAGGGAATTGCCAAAAAAAAATAACTAATGTTTGGCTTTGACATATTTTTATAATTATTGTTTAACATGATAGTGTAATGTCAAATACACATAGTTTCATAATTAAATTAATTGATTTTAACTTATTTGTTAGAAATACACACCCGTTATCGACTCGTTACAGCCATGTTAAATCATTCATCGTTCATGCTCACTACTAGTTATACATTATGAAGTTTGAATGTGCCAATAGCTCTACAAATATGGTATAGACATGTAAAATATCAAATTAATTCATTATTAATATAGTATCTATAAGAAAGATTACTAAATATCAATTAGTCGTGAATTTCTATTTCCAACATCGATGATAAAGCGCATCCCATCTTGACAACATACGATGTTGTTAGTAGTTGATTCTATATTGGAAATGTCATTGTGATGTTAAAACACCAAAAATGGCGTAACGAGTATACTATGAAGAGTGGGCTCAAGTGGGGTTTCTATTAAGTTCAAGTGATTGTGCACTTGAGTAATTCGGTCAGAAGCTATTCGCTCTTGACCATCAACGATGAAGTCTACTTGGAATAGAAATCAGTGAAGGGTCGTAATGATAATAACAATAATAACCTCCACGGTGCACTTCGCTATGACCTTGTCTTAAAGGCAATTAACATGAGGAAGAGAAGCAAAAAATCGGTAATTTGAGATTAAATGTGGGCAGCTGCAGTAATAACATCACTCATCCAGAACCTAGTTCTCAATTCAATTTGGGTTTTGCTCTAATTTCTCGGCAGAATTTTCCATATCGTGATTTGTTTAAGTATTGTCTATCATTAAAATACTATGAATGAGAAAATGAGTGGAAAAAGTTGTTTTTTGTACTATTTTTTTTTAATAATACAAAAAAAAAGTATATAATGTATTGAAAGGGGAGTGTCTTTCATAGAGTGGTGGAGTATGTTGTAGTTGTTGTGTTTTTCATTATTATTAAAAATACTGAGGTTAATGAAATGTGCGAATAGCCTCATGGTGTATTCTTGTCACTCATGACGTGCTTCATTCAAAAAACGGTGTAATTTTGTGCCACTTTGACGTGTTTATTTTTTTTAAAGAAAACGGGTTAATGCATGCATACGCGTGCTTGGAAAGTCTTGTCGTTTCTAGAAATTTTCTGTTTTTAAATATGGTTGCAGTCTTGGCCTACGGAAGAGGTTAAGAGCAACAAACGTGTAGTGAAAGAGTTAACTAATTAAGAGGTTTGCGTTGTTTCAGAAACTCGTTATAAACAAGATAGTGATGCACTAGTTAGTATTATTCAATCTCTTTGTCTCGTTAATTTTGTTAAATTTACCTCTTATGTAGTTGAAACGTTTAATGAAGCATTAATAAATAATGCATTTATGGTTATTTTCTATATGGGCTTTGGTGCCGCAGTTTGACCTGTAGGTTATATTAACTAGTTTTTTTCTCTTATTTGAGCGTTTTTTTTACATTACTAAGTATCTATTTATTACTAGGTTACGGTCCGTCAACAAAGACGGGTGCTAGATTTGTTGTATTTAAAACGCCGTTGTTAGTTAAGGGTTATTAGCTGTACACCC
Source organism: Cryptops parisi (assembly GCA_034695005.1). Lineage (NCBI taxonomy): Eukaryota > Metazoa > Arthropoda > Chilopoda > Scolopendromorpha > Cryptopidae > Cryptops > Cryptops parisi. The sequence continues at coordinate 5,313 of JAQIWH010005172.1, forward strand.
GTCAACAATGACAGGAAAGTTTTTATTCATGTTACCTGGCAAAGGTGAGCGTTATACAGACACACATAGAACTGGGAAACTTTTTTTTTATATTTAACTTAAAGCTTTTGATATGATAACTTAAGCTTTTGACATTTAACTTGAAGCGTTTAATATGTTTGTTAATAAGTTATAAACAAACATATAGTTAATAGAAATTAGTTATAATTTATAACTCGTTTTACAAAACTGACACTGTATCGTTTAGTGTTGTGTTAGTGGGCTGTAGTGTATTTAGTTAAGATGCCATGCGATAATGCTAATCCAGTGGTGCTTTGGTTTACCATAGAGCACCAATCGTTCGATCAACGATCAAGAACGAATTGGTTTTTTAAAGATGTGTTTCAACTGACGATAGTTATTTAAACTACAAAAATTGTTCTATTTTCTTTGAACTTATTACGATCGTTAAGCGACTTATCACTGCGTTCACTGTGCTTCTCTGCAAAACGTGTTAGAAATGAAAGTTGTTTGCCCTTGTTTCACCCTTTGTAGTTTCTTTTCCGAAATCTAGTGTTGAGTTGGCCACTTCCTTCACGAGTTGAACCTGTTCTAGGTGGAGCTATAGCTTGATGTTTAGGTTGTTTTTTCGTTAATAGATTTATAAGGTGTTCAAATGTCTTCATTAGAAATGTGCAACTTTGAAAATTTTATACGTTTAGCTCTTAGATGTCGTAGTTACTTATACTTGATAAATGTCCTTTATATAGTATGTAGAGAAAGAATGATTCGTGTCGGAGTATTGTCAGTATTCGTTAATATCGGTATTTGGACTATTTGTTTTTTTCCTTGTTTCGATGATTTGAATTATTGTAACGTATTATAGATATTTCATATATCAGAAGTGTTGCACCACATGTCTGATGTTGAATTTAACATTGATAATGTTACAAAGGGTGTGCTTATTATTGGACATAAAGCGATTTTTAGATGCTTACATTAGTCAAATTAGCTCGTATGAGATGAATGTTTGTCACACACTTGGATGCAGAAGTCGAAGTGAGCTATGAGATCTACTACTAATTAAGTGACTCCAATAGTTCTCTTTTTTGAGGAATAAATTATGAATATGATGATTTTGTTAAATATGTATCACTATGGCCAGAGATTTAAAATTTGTGTTGAAATGAGTATAATAAATCTTTAACGCTTACATCCCGTTGACATTGATTTTTACAAGGTCTTTATAATACTAATAATCGATACGCGAAATCAAATTTCGGACTAACTGTTATGATAATAAGATGTAGTTATAATATTATTCAAATTTGGAGGGTGGAATGAAGTAGCTTAGAGTCCATCGATGTCGATGTGTTATACTGTATGAGTGTAGTATCCACATATATATAGGTAGTTGGAAAGAAAGGATTATCAACTTACGAGTGGCCTCATGTTCACCGTGGTCGTCGAATGTAAAATCACCAGCAGTTGGAAGTGCACGATGTTAGTGTCGATGTGTGTTGTGGCTATTTCCAAGTTCACGGCCAGCGGTGGTCGCCTTTATATAGAAAGGGTTGGTGTTGGAGGAGGTGGAGGTGAGTTTGTTTATTTTTTTTTCACTCCGATTGGGGGCCAAATCAGCGACAGAAGCGAAAGAACAAGGTCACGGTCCACCGGTAGCGTAGTCAGTGGTGAACGATTTGATGAAGAAACGAGCACGTGATGCTGTGGCTAAGGTCTGGCCCTGGGCCACAATCATATTGGCCCAGGGGAAAGGCGAGGCCACCTCTTCAACCCTTTCGGTTCACCTACTATTCTGGTTGTTGTTGTTGTTGCTAATTTCCACTCAAGTTTGATATATTAGAAAAAAAATAAAGTCAACACATTGGAAATAGGCGAACGGAGGGGAGTTTAGGGGTCGTCGTCATTTTCATTGACCATCGAAAGGTGAAAACCCGATAGCTATTAGCGAATATTTGTACCAATTTCGAGAACAGGTTTTTTGTCACTCTTTTTGAATCACAGAAATAGAGTTTGTATAAGAAAAAAAGTGGGGGTTAGATTATTTATATAAGCGCGCTCTTCATGTCTAATTATTGCCAAAGTGCACTGGCAAAAGTTAAATTGGTTTCACTGAAGTGATCGGCTTAATGGTACTACTGCATTCATTTCGAGAAACGCAACAGTGATTATCATGTTGATATTAATGAGTCGAACACAATGAACGAGATCAATTAAACGTGATGGACGAGAGTTTTCGAAACATTTTCTCGATTTAGAATACGACTGCATTAGATAATTGAGAACAAAACTTTGGCAATTAACGAAACTTAACTTGTGATGTGACTTACTGCTATGGCAAGGTCAAACGACCCTTGACTTAGATTGGAATGGTTTTATTAATATTATTTTTTCATCATTTAGGCTTATTGTACATTTCGGAATTTTGTATTAATGAACGTTATGTATATTATTGGTGGTACTAGCTGTAATTCCGTAAAAAATGACTGGATTTTGCAATTTTTTATTAGGCAGTAGCAGTTGATTGTTTAAACTCATGTTGCCTGGCAACATTCGCCTGCTTTCCCCGTGGATATCATTGTTTCCATTGTTTTCCATTGTTGAACTCTTGGCTTTAAAGCATTTCATACGCCGTACAAAGGAAATTATATAGTACCAGCAGTACATCATAATGTTAAGCTACATGTTCATTGCCAAGTATACGCCTTAATGCATCCATCATTGTTGAAGTACTGCATTTATTATTGTTGCAATGCATTTAGTTAATAACTAGAGGTCCGCCTAGTCACAAATGGGTCTACACACGTTCCCCTTTCCCTTACTACTATAATAATAAACCCATCAGATCTTCAGGTGTCAGGGGATGTCACGTGAAGCCACCCAAAAAAGGCTACACCTGCGCGCAAAGAAAAAGAGGGAATGCACAGATTCACTAACATACGCACCCAGATTGGAGACGTTTAGTTATCCATGCATTCACACGAGCTCATAAGGAACCTGCATCATGTTGTTGCAGTGTGATAAATGCATGCATGTAGAAAAATGAAATCGAATTGGCTTGTCCGGTATGCCTTTTTTTTATAATCCTTTATCACTTGAATTTTGAACATATTGCAGGGTTTATTTGTTTTGTTGTACTTGGTACTATTGATCTCTTGATCGATTTAATTGTAAATAAATAAAAAAAAATATGTGGTTTATGCTGTGGCATATAAATTAAGCGTTAGTAACAAATAACTTATTATTAAAGTTAAAAATTTTAATGGCAAAATTTTCTCAATGTACAAGAGCTTCTCTATACTATACTGAAGGGTTAAGCTTGCTTCTTGAACACCCTGAATTATTAATTATTCTATTATACCTCAAAAAAGAACTTGAATTAACATATTTTACGAATTCACGGTGGTTAAAACCTTGATCAACTCTGCTCTTCAAGAACGTACTACAGTGGTGGTTGTCTTAATTTTGAGAGGGTGACATGTGACATCCTCTTGTATAATTCATCGCCAGCTGTTCCCCTCGTTATATACCAACACTTTTGGTAGCACAAGTGACAATGAATTTCCACATGATCGACTAAATACCTGCCATTTTGGTAGGAACACAACTGCCGATAATAATAAAAAACGTAATGGTCGTACTTTCCGTTACCATCTTTTTTGACGTTCAAATTTTTAATAGTCTCAATTTTAGTTTTTAAAAAATAGTAGGCCTACAAATTCGTGAACGTGTGATTGTTAAACACCAGGACTTTATGAGCTAATTTTCGCGGTTTACCGATACCTCCTATCGGCACACTTAATGCGTTTCTCAACTCTGTCACTCTTCGTGTGCATGTCGAGGTCGATCCGCGTGAACGTGAAAATTCGAGATAATGTTGCCAAGGGTGTCTAGTAGCTAGGGGTTGCTAGTGCCGAAAGAGATAGAAAATTAAAGGAGCTTTGTCACTAGTGTTGCTGTTACTTCACAAGGTCGAGTTGAGTTAACGGGTTTCGAGTTTTATACCCAAGAAGCAGAGAAAGCAATTAACGAAGAAAAGTGCGTTGAGGTAACGTGAGAGAGGGGTCATCTTCGGGGTCGTGAGTTAAGTTCCAAATAGTGTTTTTCTTATATATATTGTAGTGTTGAGATTGTTTTGGTGGTTTTTCGTTGATTAATTTTGTATGTGCCGGGAAAGGTGTTGTGGTTAATGTTTTGAAAAGAAGACCTTGTTTTGTTGATGTTGATTCTTTGGGGAGATTCGCTAAAAGAACTGTTTATTTGTTTTGGTGGTTTTCCTTTTGTGTGTCAAAGGTCGATTGAGATAAATAGTTTATGGGAACCAAACAGTAAACAAGCGGTTCGAATGTAGATTATTGTAAAAACAGACGTATTAAAGGCGTTTGATTCGATCCCAAGACCACAGTTAATTCAGGTTTTAAAAAATTTTGGAGTCGATAATGAGACCATTGCCCTACTTAAAAATTATTATACAAGTCGATATAGTTTTTTGAGAGATGATTTGAAGATTAATATTTGTATGAATAAACATTTTGCCCAAACCATAAAATTTTTAGGCCTGACGCTTGACAGCAAGCTTATTTTCACTCATCATGTGGATACCATGATTCATCGACTCCATAAGAAAGTCTATCTATTGAAAAGACTAAATGGAACCTTAACTAAAAAAGAGTTGAAATCTGTCCTCTCGTCAATTGTAAAACCGATTTTTGCACTAAACGCTGAAATTTGGGCTGATACATCTCTCTTTAATATCAAGAGATTGAAAATGGCATTTAATAGAGTCGCATTGGAGTCGCATTTGAATTGTCACGATATCAATCCATCACCCTGTTTTGTGAAAAGCATAAAATCCTGAAATTTAATACTGAGCTTGAGATTGTTAAGATCAAGGCCTTAGCGTCAACTAATCGTAACAATCAAAATCCCCACCATTCTATTATAAAGTACTTCCATTCTGATATTAACATCTGTATGGTGAGACGATTTAAGTTTGAAATTACAGATAATCTCGCTAGCATCACCAGGAGTAGGGCCGATTTCCTTTTTCAGCATTCAACATTTGGAATGCCTTGCCCTATACCTTGCCCTATACCTATGCCTATGTTATACCTATGCCTTGCTCTATACCTTACGATCATCTATATTTATTTGTTCAAATAAAATATGCATGTCCAGTTGGTAACATTTAAGTAAAAGACTGTCAGCATACCTCCTGAGTATTAATTAACAGGAGCCTTTTTAAATTTTAATCATGGTTCTTAAGTTTTTAGTATAGTTTATGTTAGGTTTTAAGATTTGTGTCAGGGTTTTCATTTAAAAAGAAAAAATATGTATAAACATGTATAATCGTTAACATCCTTGTAAATAAGTTATCAGCATACCTCTTTGTGCTATTTTGGGAGCTATTTTAGTTTTCAATCTTGCTTTTATATTTTATTTATTTTATTTTTTATTTATTTATTACACAATCCTTTCTTGGATCAAAATACAACTTTAAACATAAAAGCATGACATATATAGTTACACTAAACTTATAATCCACTGTAAATCAAATACAAGGATGATTTTATATGAAAAGTAAACAAAAACTAAACAAATACAAAAACTATATTTCAAAATTAAGATGTACAAAAAGTTTCTTTCTAAAAGGTAACAAGTCAAAAGAATGATAGTTAGCTATGTTTATAGCTAGTTTAAGTATGTACAAGGGTAATATGTTCCAATGAGGAAAGGCAGACACAGGGAACTTAGAATGCGGGAAAATGTTTTGATGGGGTAAAGTAAAGGTATACTGTGTTGTAGAACGGATTTTTGTATGGATATTAAAATAGGACGAATATTTAGATAGGAAGAATTTTTTAAAGAAGGTCTTGAAGAATATTTCGAACACGTAGATGCGTATGATAAAGATTCGGATAATTATATGTGGTAACTCAAAATCGGTGAAAAAAGAAAGGTCTATAGCCAAATAATTCCAGATTTAGCAAATTTTCACCGTCTCCCTCTCCCTCACCAGTCTCTTTCACGGGTGAAATTTGTCTTAAACGAAAACGTAGGTATATCGGTGAGCCAGATTTTGCGATGTAACTTGTCATTCAAATAAAAGACATGTCATTCGAACAAACGACGTGTCATTTCGGCACGTCATTCGTTGACTTTTCATTTCCGGAAATTACGACAACGATAACGAAAGTTTGAACACGGCATCACTCGGCCACTAACACTCAATTAATTCAATTCGGCGGTTTGAATATCGATTTTTTATTTCCAGCTCATTTGTCGCGTTAAATCGAACTCCATCATTTCCCATATAAAATTATCAGGCATTCGATTCAAAGACGATTGATTTCGGTGATGACGTCATTGTCGAGTTTTATTGTTCTTTTTGTTTTGTTTTTGGCATCGATGTTGGGACACTCTAATTACGTCAGTTTTACACGCGGATTAAGACCTCGTTGATTGGTTTATCGATCATCAGTTCGATTTAACGTTAACTGACATTCAAACTTTCAAACTTGGGTTGAAATGTGAAAAAAAAAAAATAATAAGATAAGGATTCGGAGAAATGAAATATGGAAGGGGAATTAAGGTTACAAATGGACGTCATGACCTACGGGTTTTAAAATTAGGGTTTTAAATCATGGGAAAGAATGCACTAAGGGAGCGAGCATATCGTAAATCACACGTTTAAGACTCTCAGCTGTGTTTTGGAGTCGATAAGAAATATAGTGCAAAATTTTTAAATTTTTTAAAATTTATTTTTTGATATTTTTTTTCATTAATGAATTTTTTTTCTCTATATTTTAAGCCCCTTTTTTATTTTTAAGTTTGGGAAAAAATAAAAATTTTTAAGCTTAAAAATCCATTAATAATTTTTTTTAAGTTTATAAAATCTTCTCAACGTTTGTTTTTATTTTATCTGTGAATGTTGTTTACATTACTAGGTGACATTTAAATGTAAAAACAAAACAAAAAACTGACACTCATTTTTACATTTTTAATCCTTAGGGAAAAATTTTCAAAACTTAATCTTTCTACAAGGTAAACACGTCTTTTAATCCCTCGTCATTTTCTGCAATATAAAACAGAAAATGCAAGAAATTTTGAATACTGGTTCAAATGTTTGTTGTTACCCCGTTTCAGTTCATATCAGTAACAGTTTCACTACTTTTGGGGTATTTGGGGGGAGAGGGGGTTGGGAAATTTTAGAAGAAAGAAAATATTGGTGTCACCTTGTTGTTGTTGTTCGTTTAACCCCTTCACGCCCTATAAATTCGTTGGTGGTGAACATTCCCGAGTCTTATGTTTACACCCAAAAGGTTTTAGCGTTATAAAAATAAAACGAACTGTTATTTTGTTTTCTACGTGAAAAGGTAGAATAACTACAGTGACAGTTGTTTTCTCTTTAACCGTGATCTCGTTGTTGTTATAAACTTAATTTGTTTTAAATAAATATTTCTTTACACGGCAGGACTAGACTCGTTTGTATGCAGATTTTATTTGTGGTTAAAAGTATAGTTTATCTTAATGTATATAAAAAGTACTAGGCTTACCACCTGGCAACAACCATCGAAATGTGCATTTGTTGAAACGATAGAGGTGATTTCTAACGATAGATTCAAAACGTTTCTAATACAGTAGTACCCCCGTATGCGCTGACTCAGCATCTGCGGTTTCAGTTATCCGCGGTTGACCTCGATCTTTTATTTTATGGAAAATTCTTAAGATTTAAGATTTTTGGATATTGGGGTAAAAAATAACAGTGAGCAAAAGTAACATGACTAAAGAACGGTTAAATGTAGAACATCGATCCTAGAGATCAAATAAGTGTCTTTTATTTTTTTGCCATTGTTACAAGTCTATTCGCGCTTGAGGGTAATTTCTAAGATGGATTATTGTGCTTTACAGGCCGAATAAAAGTTTTCTTTATAACGGAAGAATTTTCTTTTGCCCGTCCTTCTTACCTACCTATTAATCTACCACTTTTCACCTCATACTCAAAGTGAAGTTAAAGTAGGTGAAAAAATATGTACATTACACGATATCATATGTACCTTGCAGTGCAGTATGTATGCAAACTATGCCATACAATATATATCAACTTTTAGTGTACGTAAAAAAATAAACATCAAATGGTAGACAAAACTCAAGAGGGAAATTAATTATCTTTTATACTAAAAAAACACCTTAGAAATGTATAACATTTTTTTTAGGAAATGCCTAACCGTGTTAAGGGAAAAAAATACATGTATACAATTAAATGTATTGTTTTTGGACGTGTTATTACAAAGTGTGTAAAAACGGAATTAAAACGAATTACACAAGGGTGGAGTATGCTTATCGATGTATGCTTATATATGGAGTATGCTTATCGACTTACAAATCATTTTTGTACCGATGCATGTTAGTGTATATATATATATATACACATCTGTGTACATATGTACACGTGCGTGATATGTACGTGTGCGTATATGATGTACACGTGCGTTGGGTTTGTATAAACGAGTATGCATACATGTACACCACAAAGGTACAGCTGTACGGGTACGTACAAATATTTGTGCACGTATACGATGGTTCATACACCTGTTGTTAATATTAACACATCGATATATTTTACACATTATTTTATGTATACATATACCATTGTTTATGTACTTATTATAGGTATATATTACATATTTGTTCACTTACACGTTTCACATCTCTAAAAGCAAAATGTCACGATCAGTCATTTCTCTCCGACATTATCGGATCAGTCATCTTTATGACGCCAGTATGTCTGTACGGATGCTATCAATTAGCTTCGTGATTGATCGTGTATCTTGCGCTTTACTCAATCACAAAGCTGTAAGGTCAAGTATATTATCCTGAAGTCAGAAAATTGTCTGATCTAACCATGAAATATGACGGATCATGACATTTGGTCTTATGTATACATGTACAGTATATATTCTACGTCAAGTGTACGGCTATGAGACTTTTAAATGAAACATCTTTGTATGTGCAAAGAATCAAGCGAGTTTTGTTTTCTTTTATTATTTTTTTAAGTAAAATATCTTCTGTTTAACCAGCCGCAAATCGTAATTCTGTAAAATCAACCGTAAAGTTATGAAACGAAAACAAGTCGCTCAATACAGAAACGTGTAATGGGTTCGTTCAACATTATTTTCAGGTTGTTGTTTTGTTATTGTTCACGTGGCTTTCATTCGCGCTGTGTTGCGTTGCCGCGAAAACATCGGTTAATTGGAGCGTAACGATGAAACACCATTACTTTCTTATGCGGTTTACCAAGTTTTACAACTTTAAAGTTGATACATCTATAATAAAAGGTAACGATTACCCATTTCAAAGTTATTACACTTTAATAACCAATTTTTTTTTTATAATCGGCATCGTTATTCCAGAGAAAGTTGAGAACTTACGAATGACCTTTTTAGCTGTTGGGGTAATCTATCTTTCCACATCGTTTGTCGATAGTTTGTTGTCGAGAGGTTGGTGGCACAACACCATGCCATTCGTCATTAGCATGATGTGACCATACACAAAAGCCGATTTTCGAGGTGGTCTCGCTGTGCCATTTTTAACGAGAAAACGTGTTATCCCGATTTGGCTTCGTTCTTGCTTTTGTTAGTATCGTACAAAAGGTTTAAGCTCACTTTAAGGAGATTTATTCTTCTCATTTTTCGTCGATTCTGGGGGATTAAACAAGACCGACTGTAATAAAATTAAAAAGAAGCGGAGGTAATTACGCTAGGTTCACGCCGCCGTGATACCCAAACTAACCGACAGACATTAAAACTAGTACATGCACATTTTTTATACTCTTATATTAGCTTCACTTGTGAGTAAGTTTGCGAATGAGTTGTGAGTGAGAGAGCTGGAAATTGAACGTATA
>JAQIWH010005173.1:0-15212 GCA_034695005.1 Cryptops parisi
TCGACTTTCGTCGATGCTTCGACTTTCGTCAGTGCTCCGGTCCCAATTGTGACGAAAGAGTGGGGTATGCCTGTACAAGTAATTTTCAAGTGTACTTGTGAAATACGTACAAAAGCTGCAAGATAGTATAGCTTGTTTATTACTCAACACAATCACCTGTTGCACAACTCCGAATGTTTTGTTCCACTCCAACAAACATCAACACTACAGGTAGGAGTAGATTTATGCGAAAAAGTTGTTTTCTTTTTGCAAAAATTTATCTCGTGAATTAAAAATTGCAGTTTTCCAAATTCCCATAAATTGGAAGGAAAAACTGACAAATTTCAGTTTAGAGGCAAGCATTCGCGCCACACGTGGTGTACACAATTTAGCAGAAAATAGACAGATGCAGAAGCATCTATTCTTTTGTGCGTCATTACACAAAAACGCATAATAGCGAAATTTTGTCACGTATAACTAGCATCTGGGAATTCTCTTGTAGGATAATATCGAAATCGCATATATAAAACTGCAGAAAGACTTTTTTATTATCACGAATAATCAATATTTTACCATATTAATTGCGTATGTACTGTATGTGTATTTTAATGTAGTTATTTCACGTGAAATTTTGATTACTGGCAAAAACAAAGAATAAAATGCAGCAAACCATGGCCATTATGGGGTACAATGTCCAATCCTTTCACCAAGGTAGGCTATATTTAATAGTAACCTTGAAAAAGAAACGTTAATGATGAGAAATAAAACAGATCAAACTTTTTGGGTTGCTTCATATATTAGACGATATAGATGTGAATTTATACAATGTTTCAGCCACTGCATATACAAGACCTGGAAGAATACAAAAAACACGGACGAATTTTTGGGCAAGTAATATTTTTTCTTTCATATAAAGTCTGTGTGGATTGTATTATAGTGTGTGACACGATTCATGAGTTTTCGGTACCATAGTAAAACATTAAATTCTCTTCGTTCCTAATAATTCTCTTTTATTTCTTGACATTATGTAAACACAAACAAAATAAATCATTTCAGAAATTGAGAGTACAAACGATGAATTTGTGACCTTTCCTTATAGAAATTTCCTTTTGTGGCCTTTTCTTAAATTTTACATAGATAATATTTTATGATCTCAACTGGAAGCAGCTTAATTAGGTGCCAACTTTCTTAAAAACTAGTTCGTTTATGAGTCATGTGCACAAATCCAAATCGACAGACCTAATTAGAATAATATTATTTAGATAACAAACTATAAAAATATTTTAAATAATATAGAAAACCTTTCGACATCTAATTAAAATTGTTTCTAAACCGAAACAGAGTTTACGAAGGACGCAAGCCAGGTTTACATGTGGCCGATCCCGATTTACTAAAATTAGTACTCGTCAAAGATTTTTACAATTTTCACAACAGAAGAGTAAGTAATTTCTAATATTATTTAACCCGCTTTTCAAAGTACTTTTTTTATAGTTAAGTTGAACTAGTTTTCACAAAATTCACACAATATTAATGTAGAAAGCCGAACTTTCAAAGCGCGACAAAATAGTCAAGAATTTTATAACGATAATGAGAGATGAAGAATGGAAACACCACCGTAGTATCATCACTCCAACATTTACAACAGGAAAAATGAAACAAGTGATAAAAAATTACAATGCTGTATTTTACTAAATGGTTAACATTTACTATGCAACTAGCAAATCCAAAACCACGTAACTTCTTTTATCTAGATGTTATTATTAATGGAAGAATGTGCAAACGAGTTATTAAAACATCTTCTTAAGTTGGACGAGAAACATGAACCAGTGGACTTCACAAAGTGAGTGTTCATTTTGAACCTGTTAGGTATAACCACTGCCTGATATAACATAATTTATAAACAAATTAGTTTTATGTTCTTATGTGTTATTTAGATGTCTAGGGGGCTATGCCCTTGATGTCATCGCCACGTGTGCTTTTGGAACCAAAATCGATTGCGTGAACAATCCCGACAGTGACTTTGTCAAAATTTCGACCAATGCATTTAACGATCCACCAAAAATACTTTTTCTTGCATGTAAGGAAATTCACGTCAGATTATTTATTAAAACTAAAAAAAAAAAAATTGAGTAAATTATTTTTGCAATAATTATAGTTATTTTCCCGAAACTGGCGAAGTATCTACCACCTTTTGTTCCTAAACATGTTATCGAATATTTCAGCAAATTGGTTAATGATGTTGTAGAGGCGAGGAAAAAAGAAACCAACGTGAGTGACAATTTTGTTTTAAACTTAAGTAATATCATTTAGTTAAAACTCTGTGAATAATCTTTTTTAATGCTAAAATTTGTTTATTTTAGCTCAGAAAGGATTTTCTTCAACTAATGCTCGAAGCGAAAGAAGAATGCGAGAAATGTAGTTCTATGGAAGATGTTCATTCACCTTATGTCAAGTATCGTAAGCAAATCTTTGCACGGTTTAACATATTTTAATCCAGATTTGTTTTTAATTTACAAATTTTGAAACACTTACAAAATATCGCATAGTTTAGCTATCTTTAATAGTAAAGAGCCCGTCAGCAATGACGGGAAAATTTTTTCTCATTACACGATCCATTGTGTTAACTCGTGTTGCTTGGCATCATTTGGAACCAATGGCCATATAGGTAGCTTTTCAGCCAATGACAACTGGTGTTTTTACTTGTCATACAACATTCTGCGCTCACAGATTCACATAAGCATTTTATGAACTAGTATATTTATGATGCAGGTTTGTTTGTTTGTTTGTTCTCTATGGAATCTTATATTTTTCATTCAATTAACTCAAAATTTTGTTATGGCGACATAGATCATTTCCCGTTAGGTTTGAACACAGTATTTAAAAATTCAATTTAATAATTATATAGTGTTAGAAAAAGAACCATTATTTGGTTGTTATGTGGAATGGCATATTTAACAATGACAAACACATCTCTGAAAATGAGAAAATAATATCGCAAAGCATGTTTTTTTTGTCGTTTTGTAATGGTTGCTGGAGACTTTCCTAAAAATTGTGAAATGTACTTGTTAATACAGTCGAACATCTTTAAACCGCCACTCTTGGTATTCGATAAAAGTTTAGCGATGGACGAGGGTGGCAGTTTAAATAGAACGGATTTGTGTGTGGGGTGATACATGTATATTGGTTCCGTGTTCTTTAATGGCAAAAAGTGGGGGTGGCGGTCTATAGGGGCGGTTTAACGAGGGTCGACTGTACTGTATATTTGAGTTTTCAAAAGTGAAGTGGGTGTTTTCATTTTTCTAGTAGTGTCAATTATTTTAATTTTCAGCACTGACTGATGATCACGTGATTGCACAATCCATGTTATTCATATTTGCTGGTTTCGAAACTACTGCGACTACGTTGTCTTTTGCTTTGTACAATATTGCGCTGCATGATGAAATTCAAGAAACACTTATCCGGGAAATTGACGACGTCCTTGCCAAAAACCATGTAATGTACTTCAATTTATAACAACAAAACTGAAAATTAAATAATAATAAAGTAAACTAATATGAAACGAGAATACAGAATTAGCACTTTGGATTAAATACCCGTTTCATTTTTGTAGCGATATGTCAGAAGCTCCGATTTGAGACTTGGCATGTGGGATCGATCGTTGTGTGACCATTGTGGTAAAGAAAAATGAAAGACTAAAATTTATGTTTATGATGACAGACCACAAGGTTAGGTCAGTCCGAGTGTTTGCCCGGCTTTTGGCCGGAGACTTACATAACCTAGTGGCCTATCGTCGTAAACACACTTCGATCGAACACACACCCCCCCAAGTCCCAAATTCGAGCTCCTGACTAGCACCACAAGCAGGACGGACATCTTATCTAAAGGTATCCCTAAATTAAATAAATATATTATTTTCTAAACTAGGGAAAACTAAACTACGAACTCGTTGGTGACATGCAATACCTCGATATGATAATTGCAGAAACCTTAAGAATCTTTCCACCAGCAGTTAGGTGATTATAATTAGTATTGAGTACTCAGTATTTAAACTAAGAAACTTTTACACAATTTTCAAATTTGGTTTTCATAAAATAAATAACGATTTGGTATTTAACGTTTAACTTTCTGTTGCATTAGAATAAAGAATATCGCATTTGTTGCAGCAAAGACTTTGTTCGTTATAAACATAATTAGAAAGTACTTTGACGTAATTTTTTTACATATTGTACTGGTTATATTTTGTTTATAGATTGGAACGTGCCTGTAATGAAGATTACGTACTTAATGGAATCAAATTGTTGAAAGATCAAAACATAAGCATCCCTGTCTATAGCATACACCATGACGAAGAATTTTATCCAGAACCAAAGAAATTCGACCCTGAAAGGTGATTGAACTTATAACACGACAGTGATGTGTAAATCTATAAAAAAAGTAATTAAAAGTTCTGGTGTACTGTAAAAGAGTGTTAAGTAACATTTTTGTCCAAAATGACTTAGAAGCACTTTTGAATATGTTAGGACCAATTCTACCCTCCTGATGTATACTTTTGAGCAAAAGAACAATAGGTCCAAAGATATTAGTGCAAGAAATGTGAAGTATCCCATAGACAGCAAGGCAAATTCAAATCTTTAAACGCGTTTTCCTCGAAATTGTAAAAATGTACTTAACACCCTTCTACACTAGCTCCTTCGATTAAATCAACATTAATATATGTAATGTTATTGAAAAGTTTGAAAAAATGTTATTTTTTTCAGATTTTCGCCTGAAAATCGCAATCAGAGAAATCCATACACTTATCTTCCATTCGGTTACGGACCCAGAAATTGTGTTGGAATGAGATTCGCGCTAATGGAAATGAAAATTGCTTTAGCGTATATGTTAAAAGAATTTCGTGTAAGAATATGTTCAGCGACAGATGTAAGTTAACTAATGCATACTACACAGGGTGGTTTTAAAATGTCAAATTTTAAGCACAAATGCTACGCATCAAAACAAAGCAAACAACTAAACATTGGGTTCGGAAATGCGTCTCTACCGAGATAACACAGGGTCGCACGAAGTCGTATGAAGTCACATAATTGCATAGAACCATTTCCTTGTGATCGCTGTATGAAATTAGTATCCATTTCCAGACCCGTGTTTAAATGTACTTTGTACTTAGTTTTGTTGCATAGCTTCTGTAGTTAAAATTCCACTTGATATTTTAAGAATATCCTGTATATAACTCTATGAAAATATCGTGTAGTGGAAATAACACAGTTGAAAATAATGTTGGCTATAATTAATTACTGATAGTTGATGAATATTAATATATTTTTCTGGATAAGTTTCATTGTTTGTAAATTATTTAAATCTTTTTTTTTAACTATGTTATTTTGTTTATTTACAGATTCCATTCATCAGAAAAGAAAAATCCACATTTTTCCAGCCAGTCCGAATGAATTTGATGTTAGAAAAGCGAACCGATAACAGTTCATCGAAAGAGCTGTAATCAAAACTTAACGTCACATCTTTACGCAAATTAAAAGTCAATCACATTGGAGTACATTAACTAAATGGCTCTATTAGTTTTTAACATTATCGCCAACAATTTTTTATATAGTTGTCAATACCCTAATTACAAGTTTTCACTCAGATAATCAACCCATTTGTTTTTCTTCACTAAAATGATGTAAAGAATATTATACAGTACTTCTAGCACGGAATGTACACGTTAAAAGTGAATGCATGCACACATGACAAAAATTATACCGATAATGTAAAATGGAAACTTACTCAAAAGTTTACACTCTTACATTATTACAAAAGTGAATCGGTGTAAATTCACGATGACGGATGAGATGATATGTAGACATGCGCGACGAATATATAAGATGTCCCAAAAGTCGTCATCCCATCCCAACTTTTTTATTTTTAATTTATTTTTCATTTAATTTCATATTCTTAAAAAAAAATGTTTTATTACCCACTTTTTATTAACTTTGATAAAAAAAGTAAAAATAATCAGAAATGTGGTGATGACTTTTGAGACATCGTGTATAAACGAAATAGATCTGTTAATGCTTAAGCAATATCATGGCTGCTATATTTGTAGAAGACTAACCATGAACAAATAAAAGCCGACTTAATTTTACGGTTGATTTAAATGATTTTAACGTGGTTGAATATGTTGTTTCAATAAATACGGTATGAAAAAAGTATGTACCGGTACAAGTATATGTACAATATAAATGCTTGTTTGTAATAAACATGTAGACCTTCATCTGTATTTGTGTGTCTGAGTGTGATTGTAGATCTAAAGTGAAGTGTTACTAATGTTGTTTACCATCTTTAATAGTCAAGTAACTCTTAAGCTATAAAAGTCATAAAACTGTTACTGAAATACTGTAAAATGCAACTCAACATAAAGCTACCGGCTTAACAACCGCCGTCGATTAATAACTACAAGAAACCCTACATATGCAATAATATCGACCCTCGAATAGTAGCGGAGGTTATTATTCGAGATTATTATTAGAGGGCCCTCCTCAATCAACCAACCGCAGATCGAAAATAATCAATATATCGGAACCAAAAATCCATATTTTGAAAAGTTTCATAAAGAAAACCTTGAATTTGACTCACGTGAATCACAATGATGCATCCACGCGATGAATTGATAGTAGACGCATCCTGTTGTAGCTTTTCACCATTAGTTGAAGGCTTGTCCGGAATAACGTTAAATGTAACAATTCATAGTTTTGAGTCAATGGCAAAGAAGTATTCAGCAACACATTGATTGTTACATATTAGGTGTCCAATTTCGAAGTGATATACGTACTGTATGTTTTAGGTAAGTACGAGTTTGTCTATTGACAGCACTAGCAAGGCCCATATAGCAGTTCTCCATAATTATCTCAATGTTGAATTTTTTGTAACATACAACGTTATTCCGGGCAAGCCTTCAGTTAATGATGTGTACTGCTATGCTTGTACTACAAATCTTTTTCGTGTCTTATTCCTTCCTAAACAACACATTTTAATAATTATTTATATAGAATTTATATTATATAAATTATTTAAATTATATGATAGGATGTTTGTAGTTCATATAAAAATACTATGCCATTTGTTTAAGGTACTTATTAAAGCAAAACAGATACCCATACAGTGTTTACACAAAGTGGAATGAACTACCTTTCCGTATTCGTCGGCCAGCCTTGCTCTCAAAGGTATATACTATAGTACTATAAGAATGCTTTGACTTTAACTTTTAAACTTTCAAACAACATTTATAGACAGAATTCCTCGAAGGGCGGGGCTCACGACCATATTTGAAAAATAATTACAAATTAACTGGTGGGTCTACGATTGCCAAATTTCGGAATTATAGTAATTAATAGGTTTAGAATCGTTTCTAAAAATAAAGTTTAAAGTATGCAAAATTTTAAGTCGTTTAGACATCGGGAGCCAGATTAACGATCGCTTTGATTGAATTTTTGACTTCGGAAATTTTGGATGTAACGCACAGAGTGAACTAAATAAAAGCCTTCAATATTAACAGAATATATTTTTAACAGAGAATCAAGCATTTTTCAATATTTTAAAAAAATATTATAATGTTTCGACTGAAAAAACAGACAACAACAAAAAACTGAAAACCAAGCACAAAGACGTGCTGAACAGACGGAGTGAGGTCTACTGTTCACAGAACTAAAATAATCAATATTACTACTAGTTTTAAATAAATAAAAATAAAAATTCGTGGAATTTGGAATCCACGGGAGTTCCTGGACCCAAATCTTCGCGGATATGGGTGAGATAGAACTGTAATACATTTTAAGTTGACAAGAAGTGGAAGTGCATTTGCACTCTGTGATTATAGTCTGAGCGTTCATTATGGATCGAGAAAAATTTCTCGGTAGACAATGTTCTGTGTAAATTCTCGAGTGTCATTTAAAATGCATCCCTGAATACGAGTTTCTTTTACATACACCTGCGTATGTCTAGGGTTGCGAGATCTCGACAGTGCAACGTACAGTTGCCCATGCGAAAACACAGGTTCATCTAGGTAAATTCCTACATGCTGAAATGTTTGTCCCTGTGATTTGTTGATGGTCATAGCATAAGCAGGTATCACAGGAAATTGACGACGTTTGAGTACGAAAGGTAGGTTAACATCGCTTGGTGCTAACTCGAATCTTGGTATTAATACGATGTCATCATGATTGCATTCCGAAATTATTTTCGCCTCGATGAGATTTGTGTGGAGGGCAGTTATGCATAGTCGTGTTCCATTACATAAACCTCTCTTGGGGTCCAAGTTGCGTAACAACATAATTATTACTCCAACTTTAAGTAGTAACGTGTGCTGTGGCATGCCTGAGGGTGTTTGAGAGTGCAAGAATTCTGGAGGATAGTTGGAAAAATCATTTGGATCCTCAGTGATGATGGTATCTGTGCTGTAATACAGTTTAGCCTCACCATTTATTTTCTCGATGATTTGTCTGTTTATTTGCAACGTTTCTTTGTTGGTGGACACGCTGTGCTACTTCCTCGAGTGGCATTTTGTTCAAATTGTCGGTGTAAATGGTCGGAACGATGTTTTCATTGCAGATCATGTAATGGGGTATTTCTACCGAGAGCTGCGGCAAACCGGGAATGTCACTTGCTTCTCCCGCACCAACTCTTAGCAGCCACTCGTTGTGGTCATGGTGCAATTCGGAACGCATGTTGACACGTAATGTGAGTTGTGAAACATACACCAAATTCTGCTTGACTTTATGCAATGTTCCATGACTTCTGCTCGGGTGGCTCGGGGTATGACAGGTAGAGTTTGTCTGAAATCACTTCCGATTACAAAGACTTTGCCTCCGAATGGAAGTTGAGTTTTCATGAAGTCTTGCATAAGTTTGTCGATGCATCGTAAACCATCCTTGGTCAACATCACTTCATCTATAATGAAAAGGGATGCTCGTTTCAAGAGTTGTGCATCCAGAGAAGTGGCTCTTATTGTTGAAACAGAAGTATCTAGTAAGAAAATGGGAAGCTTAACACCGCTGTGGACTGTTCGTCCACCCTTCAATAATGTTGCTGCAATACCAGTTGTGGCAAATGGAAGCGCAGTTTGACCTCTTCCACGTATGAAGGAAAGCAATGTGGAATATAAGTATGTCTTACCAGAACCACCGGGACCATCTAAGTAGAATAATCGGGAAGGTTCGTCGTCATTGTCTACTGCTCGAATTATTTGATAGAAGGCAGATAATTGATCTGCATTTAATGACGCAATGCGTGTCTGAGCTTCCAATTCCTCTCCCTCGCGATTATCGATAAAATTTTCTGTAAACACTCCTGTTGGTGCTGGCAAGTTTAGTTTCGAGCAGAAAAGACCATGTTGGATAAGAGTGGTTTCAATGTCGTGCAATGCTAAAATGTAAACTTCAGTTTCACATTGCTGACGTTGATAATCGCAGGACATGTCATGCCTGAAGTTAGTCCACAAATCTTGAGCATTTGCTATATTACAGAAGCAACAAATGTATGCGAATGTTTTGCGCATGTGGTACGGCATGTGGTAAATTGATGCTTCTCGCAAGCAATTCTCCCATTCTGCATCTATTTCTATTAAATGTCGATGTGAAGCAGCCTCCTTGAAGGTGTCGTAAGTGATGTTGTCAACTGTTCGTAAAAATTCAAAGCTTGTTGCACCTGGTACATGCAGCAACAACATACGTAGATAAAAGCGCTCTTCGTCACGAATTCCAACTTTGTACATCCTTGAAACAATTTTCTCACTACCTCGTTTGCGTCGTTGCCAAGTATTTCTGCTGTACATGTAGTGGTTGGGTACTTCGGTGTAGAAATATCGGTTTGCATCGACGTCAGTTTGATTAAGTTGAAACCAAGATTCGAGCTTTGTATGTCCAGTTTGGGCTGCCTGCAATGCATTTTCTTCATGACCGGCCTCAAAGACGACACGTTGTTGATTCGGTAAATGTACCGGCAATCTCATGACTGCATGTGAACGACCATGCATGGAATTCTCAAGCAAACGCCATACAGCTTCTGGGGCACTGACGTAGCGAGTGGCAATGAAATTAGTAATCTCATTAAGGCATGTACGTGGTTTTCCCCCAGCAGTTATCACCATATTTGCACAGTCAAAGCCCTTGTATATATACTTGTATATATATTTTACAGCATGCAGAGATGTACAAACTTCAACGTTAATGTGCGCATTGTACTTGACAAGCAGGTATGGGTTGTATGGCACAACATTCTTGTTGTCAATTGGAACTCCTCTCACCACTACTGCATCTCGTGGCCGCCGACGATAAACTGGATATCCGTTTGCATTTCGTAATGTGATTGCTTGAAGGTCTTTCGGAAACTTCCTTTTGCAGTCGCCGTTTTCCATGCATGGTGCATGTGGTTTCATTGTACCACATGGTCCATGCATCATCCATCTTGTTACAATTTCATGCAATCGGAGAGTTGTTGTGATGTCAGGAATTTCTGCACTAATTACTTGATCAATGCGAGGCGAATCTCTGAACTTGTCTTCTTGAGTCAGCGTCAGTAAGATGTGCGCATGTGGCAATCCACGTTTTTGAAATTCAATCGTGTAAACATAAGCAATTACTTTTCCCAGGACACCCAAAACTGTGAGATCGTGCATTAATGCTTTCAACTTGAGCTTAAAAACTCGTGCTACTAAATCGGGTCTGTCTGAAGTCATCTCACCTTCATGAATGTTGTCCAAAATTTCAGGCCAGTCTGGATTGGCTGTGAAAGTAATAAACAAATCTGGTGGTCCAAGTTTTGCAAACACCGACATTGCATCGGCACAACGTTCTTGCATGCTTCGGGGAAATCCTTCAATATCAAATGTCGATGGCAAGATCACAGGAACTCCAGGTTGCCCATCGACGGTATCCATTGCATTAGCAACGTGTTCTGCAAGTCTTTGATACAACTCTGCTCTTAACTGTTGTTGGTTTTGCCGGATGTAATTAAGGTTGTTTGCTTCCACCTTCAAGTAGGAATCCACCAACCACTGCTGCGTAAGTTTTCCAGCATAAAGAATTGGGTTAAAAGTCTCTCTTATTGCCGTTTGAGCTGCAGTGTATTGAGCCATGGACACATTGACACGTTTTCGGTTATGTTGAACTTCGTCGTAAGCGTCGCAATGCCAGTTGGGTTGCCATCCTCCCTCGCCGTAAGGATACAACAGAGGGTATGACATGGGATCCAAGTTGGGACTAAGAATGCTCAAATTAATGAACTGTTGTTGTGCATTAAGTGGATTTTTTGGGTAAATACGAATGTCTCGTTCAAAGGGTGGCTCTCCATCCGAATTGATAAATACCATAGCAATCTCATTGGATGTTGGACCATTGCAGCGTCTTTCATCACTATGACGATCTCGCCGAAACACCAAATTAACAACTGGGGATTCATTGCCTCTTTGAGTTGCTTCTTCCATGGCCTGTTGTTGGACTTCTCGTAGCATGCGGTACGAATCTACAAGACGGTTGTGTTGTCGAAAAAAGCGATCAATACGATCTAAAATCTGTGGATTGCATTCCTCATTAGCAGAATGTGCCGTACGATATTCCGTGGCTTGAGTGTTGTCAACAACATAAAGCTGAGCATATTGCGGTGCTTGGTTATTAAGTGGCCGAAAATGGCTTGTACGATGATACACTTGACCATGAACTTTGAAGACATATGGACCACCACCTTCGAACTCAACAACTTTTGCTCCCATTGAGGCAAAAGCGACATACAGCACTGTTGTACTGCCGGATCAGGTTTCGAAAATTTCGGTGGTTCAAATCTTGCGTATTTGACAAAAGTTCACAAAGGAATATGGGATATTGTAACTCATTTCCGTTTTCATCGGTTGGTTTTGGAAGTTTAATTTTTCCCTTTTTGCAGCAGGTCGTGAATTTGTTATCTGAGGGTCTCTCAGCTGCAAAGTTTCTGGATCCACAGAACTGACACAGAACATTCAATGCACCACAGTTATGTTGCACTATAGTATAAACGTCAAATTGCATTGCTTCTTCTTGCGCAGATTCAATTCTACGCATTTGAGCTGCATGCTGTGAAACAACATTCGCTTGTCGACGAAGTTGTGTTTCTTCGGGAGTTTCTCTGGTTCGACGATTTGCATGAGAAACCGCGTTTGCTTTTTGACGTAGTCGCCTTTCTTCGGAAGTTTCCGTCGCTCGACGATTTGCATAGTAAACCACATCTGCCTGATGCCGACAGCGTCTTTCTTCCGGAGTTTCTGTTGCTCGACGATTTGCACGAGAAACTTTGTCTACTTCACGATGACGACGACGATGTGCCTCTTCAAAAGTTTCTGTCGCATGACGATTTGCATGTGAAATATTGTCTGCTTGACTATGCTGTGTTTCTTCAACAGCTTCTGCTGGTCTAGCCATAGCGACAGATGCCACGGTTTCTCTTCTTAATGTCTTTAACTTGGTATCTTGTTGTCGTTGTCTCCAGCGTGCTTGGGCTTCTCTATTCAGACAACGACGCTTGTTAGCAACATTTTCGGCCATAACGGTTGGACTATAACCAAAGGAACACGTAGTTAGTACGCATAAAAGTTAGCAAGAACTATCATTTCCTACAATACACATACAGTATACGAAAGACTGGGACACATTGAAACACGGGGTACCAGTACGTTGAAACACTGCTTCTATTTAAAAAAAACCAACTTGTCAGACAACTTATATAATAAAATAATCATCATAGGGTACTTCTGTCATGTCGATTGTGTGATTCTCAAATTTTTATTTTTTGAAATGTTCTAAGAAATCAGTTTTTCGTGTAGGTTAGTAAATGTTGAACTGATTAGGTGATTTTTCATAATAATCTGATAATTTGAAACTAGCTTTAAAACAAAGAAGAATAAATCACTGTATCAAGTTACATTTAATTTGTTATTATTTGTTATTTTGTTTATTTGCTAAACAATGTGTTGAACTTTAAAGATAAAATGGGGCAAGTCGAGGCATTGTAAACAAGGCACGTTAAAACACATTTACTTTTTAAACATTCCCTACCAATCTGATTAACTTATTAAAATAATCATAAACTTGTACCAAAACTGTTCAACCTCATATAAAAAACCAAAGTGACCATTATTTTATTGTTCTGATTCCTCAAATGCCTGTCCAGTACGCAGACAGTGAGGTATGAAAACGAGCTTGCATTTGCATCAGCTTATTTGAGGCTTTACGATCGCTAAATGCTTCCCAAAATGGTGGAAATAGTTTCGTTTATTTTGTTTTTAATAGTCTACCTTTGTTTAAAATATAAATTGGATAAATCAAACAACGTGTCACCTTATCCCACGTGTTTCAATGTACCCGTATGATGTTTCAACTTCCCCCGATCAAGGGCAAGTTGAAACATTTTTCCTTTGAACTTAAAAGGCCTATTTCGGGGCTTAAACGAGTATGTAAGAAAAAACCGTCTCTATAAGAATTGTAGCTAAAACATGAAGCTATTGAACCAAATTAAGTTTATTGCTGAAAATATATTCGTTCAAGAATTATAATGAAAAACTAAGAAAATGTTCCAACGTGCCCCGGTTTGTCTTACCGTACATACCATACTATACGATAATATGCAAGCTGCACACTGTGCGGTATTTGGTATGTACTGTACGTTACAACCACAATAACAAATGCAGCAGTATAGAAATGTATTACATACCATAAAAATGTTTTTGAGATAAGTTGTGTTTGTTGAGACGTTTCGTTTGCTTTACAATCAAGAGATATCATGTCTACTTCACGATAACATTGTTTCTTGGAGAATTTCTTTCACTCTATGGCCTGCATGTGAAACCATGTCTGCTTGACTGCGCTGTTGTTTTTCTTCGAGAACGTTTGCTGATGTAGCTATAGCGACAGATGCAGCAGTTTCTCCTCTTAATGTTTCTAACTTGGCTTCACGTTGTCGTTGTCTCCAACGTGCTTGGGCTTCTCTGTTAAGGCGACGACGTTTGTCAACAACATTTTCTTCCATAATAGTTGGGCTATAACCATAGAAACATGTGGTTAGTACCAGAGCCAGATCGTAGACTTTTTGCGCCCTGGGCAAAATGATTCTTGAGCGCCCTTTTTGTAACTTACTTACTATATATACTTGTATGTAAAAAACCTGTATTTATTACATGTGGCAAATATTTCGTGATACATTTTAAATTTTGATACACTTTAGCCGAATGTTTCCCAATTCTATTTAGTGACGAAACCCTTTTATAATTTGTACAATAAAATGAACCCCTGTTTGAGGAGCACCTATAAATAAGCGCCGCAGGCAAAATTTTTCCCTGGTTCAAGGTCAAGTACCTTTAAATTGGTTTATATATTGTATAACCTATAACATTACGCTTAATTTTATAGTACAGTAGTGTTATTTGAGCACTCTCTTTGAGTCCTAGATTACCTAGGTATACACGAGAGATCTCTGATTCAATCTCCCTGACTAGGGCGAAAATTATTTAATCCTTGCTTTCTATTTCAAAAATGTATATTGAAAGATAAAAAGTTATATTTTTCTAGGTAAAAGTTTTGTAACCAGCTATGCAGCTACAAATAAATGCAGCTGCCAATCACACAAGCTGTGCAGCAAAATCGACCTGACCCAAACTTTGTCTTGTCCACCAGGTATAATCGTGCCTACAATATTTTAATGTGTACATTTTTTTTATTTTTTCACGAAACCTTTCATTTCATCTCACAAAACCCCATTTGGGCAAGGTGGCTGTAGCCCATTACTCACAAAGATAGTCCAATCTTTCATTGGACATAATTTGTGCAGCCAAAAGCCTGTGCTTCAAATGGTCATTCCTTACCCAAATTGCTAGTTTTATTTATTTATTTAACACATATAACAACCCATGGGGTCAAAAGAAAAAACATTAACAAAGATTCAAATAATATACATGGACATTAAAACAAATTAAAGACATGCAAGATTTACATAATGACTAAAATATGATAAAAAAAGGGAAAAGAAAATGGTTTTAAAACATATTAAAACAATGAGGGAGACAACCCAATTTGTTTCTCCAGGGAGTTTTTTTAAACTCCCTTTCAATGACATCTTCAGGATAACCATTTTCCTTTAAATACAACCTAACCTCTTCAAATCCTCTCTCATGTAACATTCATCTGAAATCTGAAGAACTCTTTCATATAACCCCTTGATCATGT
>JAQIWH010005174.1:0-15211 GCA_034695005.1 Cryptops parisi
CATATGTTACATCGTTCACTAATAATTGAAGTAAAATATTTTTGATATTGATTTCTTTTTTTTTTTCTCATAACGTTTGTTATATCTCTGTACGAAGCTTACAGTAGCATTCAGAAAGTTGTTTTCAAACTAGTTTGACATAATTAGAAATCCAGCACCGCTTTATTACACCATTAGCTACAGTTAACTGACTCTTTAAGTGAAACCAAATGCAAATTAAAAGCATCGTTTACTTTTAAAAAAAGTGTAACAACTCAGATGTAATGCTGTTAGGAAGTAATAAGAATATACTGAAATAATGTTTGCGGTGTGTTGTAGATGGGACCATTTTATAACGTTGAGTGGAACGGGTGACGTTCTGGTTGAAAAATGAGAGTTCGGAGGAATTACAATGAGGATATTACTTATTGCGGAAAGCTCTGCTGATTTCGAGCGATCTGTTAAAAATTGGAATATAAAGTGTATACAGATAGTACTTCTACTGTAGATAGTGTATACAGAATAACATTAAGGCCTCCGACTCACGCAATTTCAGGTACGGCAATTTGAGCAATTTGTAGACAAAGATATCGGTGAACTTTTTACTCAGCCAATGAAAACTGATTAACAAGAAGATGATGTCATAGTTCTCCACAAATTTCTCGAATTGCTACACCAAAAATTGCTTATGTCAGGAGCCCTTCAATTTGCTTAACTTCACGTGTAAATACGTAAATGAGAATACGTTTGTATACACATTTGTAGAGTACTGTTACAGTTTTTAAGTTTAGTGCAGTATCGGTAGTCGGAATGATACTTTTCCGTTAAATGAGATTGCCGTTGGTGGCGTTAGTGGCTGCAACATTAACACTCAAGTGTGTTGCTAATCGCTTCTTTTATAATTTGTAGCTAATCTAACCTGGTAACTATGGGTATACATTCCAGTTTAGGTAAAGAAGCATATTAAATGTCCAGACCTAGTATTGACATGTACATTAATTAGCACCCGTAATACAGCACTTCCAGTTTATGCCAATATTTTTCATATCGTGGTTCTAAAATTTTTATGCGATGGATTACGTTTTGTGCGAAAATGTTGCATAAATCGAAATCGTCGTATGTTTTGTGTTTATACAAATATGTTTATAAAAAAAAATTGTTTTTTTCGTTTGGTACTAATTTTTTTAAACTAGTTCAATTATTGAATCGTCATATTAAACTCAGAAACAAAATTAAAAATGCCACACATCAGGGTGTGGTTAAAAATAAAGGAGTCGACATATAGGAGTCGACAATAAAGGAGTCAAAGGACAGTAACGTTGGCTCGTATAACTAAGTCAGTGGATCGAATCGAAGTTAAAGAAACGCAATCAAATCTTACTTCACGATGTTGCTACAAAAACATCACTGTGGTTAGATAACCGGATCATTAAATAAATTGCAAGTGAAAATTAGTCTCTCGAAAAAAAGGAGCACAAACTTCTCACCAAGTTTCCAGAGCAATCTTTGTTTATTTAGGAAAGGGAAAAACGCGACCAGGTTTATAGAACTTGTTTGCACATTCTAACCGATTTAGTTCTCGACTTTTTTTCTTGGTTTAACAAACGATTTAAAGATAGTTATATATATATATTTTTTAAAGATAATAGAGTTTATATCGATTGGGCAGATGAATTGACAAAATTTTAGACAAGCATGAGGTCAACGTGTAGATTCATCATCACTCAACCGTGGTCTTGAAATGTGTAGCAGCAACAAAAAAATCAACCTTAATAAATAAACATTAAAAAAATTCGTGCAGAAGTGTCTTGAGAAAGTACTATATGGTTCTCGTTTTTACTTTGTTATGTAACTGGTTAAAGGGAAATGGCTTCGACCTACATAGTTGATTTTTATTTTAATGGTCGAACAATAGCAGGTGCATGGACGTATGCTAGTTTCAGTGCAATAAGTGGGGGGTGTAAATTTCAGTGAAACTTTTAAAATCAAACCATGGTTATTTATTTATTTATTTATTTATTTTGAAGTAATGTGATTTTGAGTATAGTTGTTTTTTGGTTTATATAGATAATATGAAAAAACTAGCTATATGCCCGTCAACAATGATAAAAACATTTCAGCTATGTTGTCTGGCAATATGACGTCATTCTAGTGTATTATATTGAGTAATAATTTAGCAAGTGCATCATGCACCTGCATCGGCAAAAAAAATTCTGTGTGACAGACATATAAACATACAGACCAAGCAAATTATCATTATAAGATTTTATTTTATATA
Source organism: Cryptops parisi (assembly GCA_034695005.1). NCBI lineage: Eukaryota > Metazoa > Arthropoda > Chilopoda > Scolopendromorpha > Cryptopidae > Cryptops > Cryptops parisi. The sequence continues at coordinate 2,258 of JAQIWH010005174.1, forward strand.
GAATTAGATAATTTGAAGTTAACAAGGTTCAGCAAAAATTCAACATAAACGACGTTTCTCTAAATAGTTGTCGCAAATTAGCATATGTAAAGGTTATTGATTACAAATATCGAAAATAAGTAATTAAACAATATATACATAATGTATAGATTGCTGAAAAGCTGGTTTCGTACGATGAATGCTTGGCTAGGTATTTGCTAGTTTAACTTATTCATGAAAAGATAATCGAAATTTCCTTTAATCGCGATTCATCTGGGTCCTCCATTAGAAAAATTTTCTTTCCTAATTTTTACGAATTTAAAGTTAAGAAGATAGACAAACATGGATTCTTTATATTGGTATATAAATAAATAAAAATCTTCAAAACGAATATTATAATGAAGTGCATAGTAGACTTTTGATAATCTTGCCTTTAATAACCCTACCTCTCAATTATCCGGCCTTCTGCCGTGACGTAATAAGATTGAGTTATATCATTGAGATCAGTAAACGCGACAATATAATACCATAGATATTGCTATGTTTTTTTTATTACCATTCATGATATACTTGTATTTGTCTTTTATTTATATTTTTATACGCTTTATATTAGCTCCACTCACTTGTGAGTTTATTAGTTTGTGAGTAAGTTAGCTGGAGATTGAACGTATACCGTCATTTACAGATGTTTATGATACCGTATAGTCCTATAAACCAAAAATTGCATAAAGTGAGAACCGCATAAATCGAAAATCGCATTAATCACAAAAATCGCACAAATCGCAAATTTCTGCAACTTCAAATCAGAAGTTGCAGAAACCGAAAATGGAATTTTTAAAACTTGCATAAATGGAATATCACATTGATCGCATTCAGATTCTGGATTCGAATAAATCTAAATTCGCATTAATTAAAATTTGCATAAATCGAACCTTACAGAAATCGAAAATGGAATAAGTCAAAACTTGCATGAATCAATGTCAAAGATCGCCTAAATAATAATAATTACAAAATTTTTAATAAGCTACTATACAAAAATGTCAACTTCACAAATTAACTTTTGTTGTGTTGTGTGTTTTATTTTTATTCGATTATAGTGGATTATTTTCTGTCAAAAATAAAATAAAATAAATCTAAATTCGCAAAACTACTGTATATAAAGCGTATTATTGAAAATCACTTTAAATGTATATTCATTTTTAATACTTTCTTACAGCAAACTTGCAAGATGTTAGCAATAAATAATTAAACTATCGTTATTTTTAATGAGTGCCGGATTATTCTTAGTAATCCGGCACTCTCGATAATCTGACACCCCTCTGTGTAAGGAATTACTGGATTAACAAGAGCACTGTATTAATTTGTTGCACAGTATAGTGCTGGAAGTGTCCGTATTGGTTTGTTTTTTTTGAAGAGCGCTTAAACTGTTTTCGTTTCATGCACGTACAAATCCAGACAGACAGTCAGACATGATCTTATTTCATGTACATAAATTGTACTAAAAAGATTGTAGATTGAATTGTGAAATAGCTAGACTCGCTGTTGCGAGTCTAACTATTAAATCAGAGTGCTATCCAATGATCCAACTCGTTAATTTGCCAAGCTAATAGGTCATGAATATCGAAGCTTTGCGTCTAGAACTAAATGTGCAAAGATTGCTGTTGTTTGGATTTGGAAAATGTATCATTGATTTGATGTGCTTATTAAGTATATTATACTAAACTTTAGTTGTTGGGGCGTTATAAATTAAATCTTCTAAAAAATTTCGGTGTGTTCAGAGATGTCTACAGTTCGTCTGTCTCTGTCTCTGTCTCTCTCACTTTTACTTTTGTTACTTTTCATTTTTAACTGACGAAGTCTCCAGGAGGGATGTGAAACGTCGGAATGATGTCAAAAGGTTTTCTTTTAAGCATTTTTCGCTGGTGATAGATTGTGTTTATTAAGGTGTATGAATTTATGCTTTGTGTGCGATTTTTAGCAAGATTCATATATGTAGTTCAGAGAAAATCATCTACACTCATACATCCACTGTAGAAACGGTCATAAGAATCGCTGCAGCTAAGAAAAAGCTTCAGGGCATATTATTTTATCATATAGCATGCTCATTATTGATTATACCACAAAACTATACAGGATGCTTTTTTTTTCCAAGTGCATCAGTGGAATACGGGTGTTGCAGATACGTCGGTTATAGTCATATGCAATATGATCACAACATCCGAGGGCAATACATTAGTGCTAGTTTCGTTGACCTTGAAATTGTTCTTACTTTACATCATGAGTTGTAGCTACCAAGTCATATTTACAAAGTTGCAGTTACGACCCCATTTAGTGAGAATCCACTTTTGTGTTATTTATTTCCAACAATCCAACCGAAATAAAAACTTATGCAACAATAGACACGAAAAGGCTCGCTGCACCAGCAACAGCTTTTCTGCAACTCACCCATGCTATTTAATAAAGCATTTCAGTTGTTGCATGGTTAATTTAAGAATTTAATATTCCCGCATGTGATTTACATGAAGTTATTCACGAAATAATGCAAACGCATTAAACAGATCGAAATCGACTGGTAAAAACGGAAGTTAAAGGTGAAAGGCATGGTATAGTACAGGTGAACGGAAAAAAACAAGAGAAGCAAACTCAGAGCAGCTGCAACATTATGACCTTCCTGACAATGGATAGGTGAAAAAAGTGGTGAAAAAGTTGTGGGAAAACTTGTTAAACTGATGTATGTGTAAATGCATAGATCTTAATAGGATTTTTCCCAAATTTTTCACCGCTTTTCTACTAATATATTGTCAGGTAAGTTATGTTTGTTGTTGTTGTTGTTTTTGTTGTTGTTGTTGTTGTTGTTGTTGTTGTTGTTGTTGTTGTTGTTCCCGCTTGCTTCTTTGTCATAAGCTTTCGCCCGTAATTTCCGTTTTTACTGATCGATTTTCGATTTGATTTGTGTGTTGGCATTATTTCGTGAATCCCTTCATCAGTCTAAATTGCATGTGGGGTGTGGGATGAAAATTAAACAAGTTTATAATTAGATGATCTTGAAAATTTCATCTAATGTCACTTCCGTCAACGTCATTGGATAACCCATGTCCGATATACATCACAACAGTTTAATCAGAATTTTTATACCACTAAAGGTTCTTGAGATATTTAGCAGGCCAGACTTTTGTCTCACCCTGTATAACGTATATGGTTTTTTTTTTGGACTTGTGCAATATACCGTCTGATATATTAAAATACTTATGATTTGATATAATTCATATGAAATCCTAATTTCATTATGAATTCAAAATATGTTTACCTTTGAATCCAATAGTATTCAAATTCCATACCTTTGAAACTGGAACGCCAATAGTGGACATCTTGAAATTTCAGCAATAAGGCCAAGGACTATAAATACAGTAATGTGGGTTTTTATTAACAATAAAATTACCCCATTGCAAGGGTTGAATATAAAACATTCCGACGTACGCGTTGTTATACAGTAAGTGATACATAATAAAAGTAGTATGTACAGTACGGTATGACAAATAAAACATTGCACACTTGAAAATATTCTTTTCAAACAGTAATAAGCTTTTTTAACATGATTCACGCAATGAAAAACAATTTTTTTTGTACAATTTTACAAATAAAACTCGAGAGAAATGTAAATAGAGAAAATGATACAATGAAAAATATGAAGTAAAATTATGAAAAACAATTTAAAATTCAAATGAGTCAACTCATTTATGATTTTTTTTTCTTGTTATAATCAATAATTGTTTTGTTAAAAATTACATGAAGTCTTCGATTTATGCGAGTTTCATTTATGCAATTTTGTTAATATACGACAAACTTTCTAAGATGGTCGTTACATACCAGCAAATTTCGCCATTATGCGATTCTAAGGCGTGATGTACAACTGATCATGCTCCTGCATTTGTACTTATGTGTAAATGCCGACTCTCACATTGGAATTGAAGGGATCCGGGAAAATATAATGATAAGCCACACTTTTTTAAAAAAATGATATTTTTACATAAAAGTTTCTAGCTTATTTTTTACTGTTTCTAGCTTGTTAGTTTAGCACTTGCTGGATTTTCAAAAAAATTTGGCAACATAATATAGAAAATCATCTTGTTGCTCAGCATGGTACTTTATGGAGTTTCTCACAGAAAAACGGCTCTCTCGAACAATTTCAAAATGTGGCTTATCATTATATTGCCGAAAGACCTTCAATTTTACTCTGTAGTTTTCCTGTTGATAAGAATTTAGGTAAGGTTTGATTTATGCGAAGTATTTGCAGAATGTATCTTTCACATAAATCGAGAACTAACTGTAGAGCAAGTGAATAAAAATCTGCAACTCAATATTAACTTTGCTAACTTTGTAGTATTAAAGTTGTCACAAGAATTATTGAAAGTATGTGACGAATGTTGGACTTCTGTATGAAACAGATTTAAATGGTTGGAATCTAGATCCTTTGTTTAAATTTAACACTGTTACAGTGAAACTTTCATTATCATTTTTACATTGAAATCCTAATGTACGTGGTACTATATCATCTGTGATGTACAAAATACCAAACTTGGATAGCAGATCTTAATAACTTGCACCCCCACTGTAACCTCGACCATAAGGACTAGTTTCGAGGTTCATAGTATACTCGTCGTACATGCCTTCCGTATATTTAGGGGCGTTAAGCAGCTTGTTCAATCCGGAATATCGCGAGATACCGACACCGTACGTTCCTAAGTTGTCGTAATGTTCTTCGATTTCACGGACTTCGGTGATTGAAGATGGCATGGCTTCGTATTGATTGTCATTGAAAGACGGATGTGCTGCGTGTCTTCCTTCGTATTGCTGAAGATGATGATGATGATCGTCTATTGGAAGAGGATGATGATATGATGGAACGTTCTTTTCGTAATTATCATGTTTGTATTCGTTCTCGTGATGATCGGCCATATATGGCTGATGAGGTTCGTATTTGGGAGATTCTTTGTAGTTATCGTGAGTGTAATGAGGATTGTAAGTGTCATGTTGGTGATTGGATTCTGGGTATTTGGTACCATAATCGTTATTCGGATGGTACTGTGGTTCTTTGGGATAAGTGGGTAGATGATACATTGGCGAAGGTTCCTTTTCGTAGTTGCGGTATCCGGATTCTTTGCCGTATACGTTAACGCTGTTGTGTTGAGATCCACTGTAGATCGTTGGTTCTTTGTAGTTGTTTGTGTCGTGACCTATTCCTCCCGTTGATATGGATCCAGTATCGTGCTGGGTGTAGACGTTGTAACTGGATGAATAAGCGTTATTGTAGTCGTTCGGTTTGTAATTCGAGTAACTAGGTTCGGAATGTCCGTACGGCTCGGGAATTTTGTACTGTTCGGAATGCTTGTACGGTTCGGGATTTTTGTACTGTTCAGAATGCTTGTACGGTTCGGGATTTTTGTACGGTTCGGTATGCTTGTACGGTTCGGTATGTTTATACGGTTCGGAATGCCCGTACGGTTCGTTGGGACTATTGTAAGGCAAAGCCTTGACGTAATTCTCGTGATGCATTTCGTGCTTGTACATCTCTTTGCCGTAATCGTTGCCATCATTGTGTCCATGATATTCTGGCAACTTGTCGCCATATTGTGGTTCCTCTTTCGGACTTTTGGGATATTCAGGTTGCTTTCCGTAACTTGGTGGCTCGTACGGTTTATGATTGACATTTCTCCCCACGTATCTTCCATAGAGGTAATCGTTTAGTTCTTTGCCAAACTGTTCTTTGTAATCACTGAGTATTTTGGGATATTCCATAGGCTTACCATAATCGGTTGGACTGTTATAAGCTTGCTGCCCATCTTTGTAATATTTGTTCTCTCCGTATCCATCCATAGCCATCGCTTTGTATCGGCCATTGATATCGTTACCTTGGTACCCGTATTTGGAATCGTATCCCATTGAAGTTGTTGGATGGTAACTCGAATAACTTCCATGATTCCCACTATGATAGTTGTCGTTATTTCCGGCTTCATAAGTGTAGCCGTAATTGACTTCCGGTTTATTGTAATTCGATGCCACGTAAGATGGATGATCGTTGTATGGTGGTTTGTAATCTTTCATAGGAGCTTCCAAAGCATTGTAAGCGCTGTAACCGTACACTCCCAGGCCGTTTAATTCCGTGTAAGGATTGTATGGATGTTGATTGTTATTGTTGTTATGAGAACTTCCACCACCGTAACGACGATCCGCTGCTGTGGTTTCATTGTCAGCGGCAAACACTGCTGAACATATCATCATCACCAGAAAAATCTGTAACAAATGAAAGTTGATAATTTAGGTAGATGCATTATTATTTGACTATGTAGTTGAATAAGACGTTTGAAATGGACAAACATTTTTCACCCTAAAAAATATTTTGCAATAATAAACTATGATACTAAATAATCTAACCAATCGAATTTTTGTCTCGGATTTCTCATTCATTCTGATTTCTCGTGACTACAATCTCGATTCAAAATCGTTGATACAGACAAAGTGACAAAATGAATTGTTATATTTTTACTCTCAGGTATTTGTTGCTAATCAAAGAACGTTACTCCGTACTTTTATTTTAATTATTTACGTTATAGTGGGATTTTATAAACATGCGTATATGAGCTGTTAAAATACAACATAAATTAATATTTGCTGTACTTCGAAGTACGTACAGTAAAGTTCTCGTATTAACAATTTGTGTCATTCCACACACACAAAATAAGAGCAATGCAAAATAACTTTACTACTTCACTAATCGGTTGCCATGAAAACCAAACAGAAAATTTTAACACTTCAAAACAACATGTTAACTATTGCATTTTGGAGTTCGGTACGGTGTAAAGACTGTTTAGTTTTTCTCAACTAAGCAGTCAAATGATTAACGAAAAACACAAAAATAATTCACAAAAATTGTACAGTGGTTAAATTTAATTGTATGATTACCTTATGTGCAAAAATTTGTTTTACAATAGGCGACAAATTATTTTACAATGCGCAACTTTTATCTCGTAGCGTCAAGAACATCAACTAGAAAAGTTAATTTTGCAAAAGCGTTAGAGCAAGGAAAAGCTTAGCACTTTTTTAATTGCTACCAACTTTTGCTGGAACAAATGATAAAGCAGTTTTATATAAGATCTTCTTAACACGTGCTAAGAATCAGGCGAAACCTTGATGTCTTTTATAAGACATAACTTACACTACATGTTAAGTTGTTGACATTTGGTGCTTTTGACCAAAGGTTATGAATAATTATCAGTTGGTGTTTCAATCATTTTTTTTGATGATTGAAACCATGTAGTTATTAAAATTTCATTTCTTTTTGAGAAACAGAAATAACAACCATCTATTAACATTTGAGAAATACTAATCTGAAGCAGTAAAGAACCTGTTGGCAGTTATAAACAGGCATAGATAAGCTGGTCATGTTTTCTTGTCAAACCAGTTGATCATTATGTTGTATGTAATCAGTTATCATAAACTGTCATAGATGTCTAATGAGATGGTTGTTTCTCAGTTCACGTTTTATTTGGCTGAAAACACCAAAAAGATGAAGTGGATTTGAGATAGATGAAGAACCCAATTAGGTCATTACCAACTTGGCAAGGTTCTACCTTAACCTTGAGGCAAAATTGGCACCAATTACAAACACTGAAAACTTCAAGTGATGACCTCAAAAATAAAATGGAAAACACACATTGGGTTCATTAAGCAGATGCGTTGAGAATGAAATCAGTTTCGTGATTAATTTTTATATTATTTAAATTTTTTCTTTTTTTTGGGGGGGGGGAGGGTGTGACTTTTTATCGAATTTGAAATCAGAAAAAAAAATGTACCGGTAGTTTGAAAAGTGTAAACACGTTCTCACTAATTTGTCATCAAAATTAGGACATTACCACTGGAAACTTTGCATGTGCTATAACCAGTTGGAAATTTACGTAACGATTTTTTTAAATTAATTTTTTTATGATAAATTAAAAGTGAGGTGTCATTAGGTGATCAATTTTTCAAAATGTAAAAAAAAATAAATTGAATACATAGTGGATTGAAATGTAATAGTAACTACTTTCAATTACTTTCAATGTTAGTTACACCAAGATTACTTTTATGAAAGTAGGGTACTTTTCGGTTATAGCCAGACCCAGTCTGATGTTGCTACTTGCTTGTACTTAATTATGGGTTTATTGTGCAGGTTAGGAAAACAAAAAAAATATCATACGTTTAATACGTTTCTTTGTTTTTCCTGACCTGCACAATAAACCCATAACTAAGTACAAGCAAATAACAACATCAGACTGGGCCTGGCTATAACCGGAAAGTATCAAAAGCAGTCTTTGTTATAAGTAGTGGACTACTCGAATTTTATTGAAAAAGTTTGATACGTTAGCCTACCCTATATTATAATAAAAATAATGGACATCGTAATATTAACCATTTAAAAAACATTCTAAACCGCATATTTGAGTATCTCAAATATGAGTAAAGTAACGAATACGAGTGACAAATATGAGTGACTCAAATATGTGACACGACACTTTTATTGTTTAAAAACAATGAAAGTTTTTGCAACTTGCTAATTGTAGATGTCTCACAATATTCGCGAGTGAAACTTCAGAAATGCGCGATTTTCCACATTGGAGTTCAAATTAATACATTAATAGTTGCATTGTGAAATAAATAGTTTATATCGATATTAATATTCATTTGCTTCTAGTAGATGCTGTAGCACGGGAAGATCATTGTTATAATTCTTATTTCAGCTAATTTAACAAAAATTACCAAAAGATTAATATTTTGTTTAATTTTTATATGTGCTATAAATAGACACGGATTTATATATATAATCGCATCAACTCAATACCGTTATATGTTAAATATCAGGATACTAATGTTAGGATACTACAACGTACGAAAAACTTGTTGACTGACCTACCACGAGTTACAGATTTAACGTTTGTATATGATGTGATGCATCAGTAAAATAAAAATTTTGTCATTGACTGAAAAATTAAAATTAAAATAGTGAAAAAATTTTTATCTTTCTAATATCACACTATGTATAGCAGGTTAGGGTTGTTATTTTTCATAAATGACTGATATTATTATTACAAGACACAGTAGATTAAAAAAGCTTTTTAAGAATACGCTTTATATGGTTTCAATTTTTAAAATTATGCAAAGTTTGAGAAATTTGATATTCAATTTATGCGAGTTTCGAGTTATTTCATTTCCGATTTTTATCAATTTTTGATTCGATTTGTGCAAATTTTTGTTACATTGGACTTAACGCGGCTTTCGATTTATGCGGTTCTCACTTAATGCAATTATTGGTACATTGGACTATACAGCATATTGTCGCAAACACTTTTAGATGGCAGTTCGATCCTTAGATTACTCACTTACAAACTCACAAGTGGAGCTAATACAAAGCGTACCTTCTATACGTGATAAATAAAATATGATGTAATATAATAGCAACTCTTACCCGGTGCATCATGTTGATAGATGAGGATATCCAAATTGATGCGTTGTAATATAAAACAAACCCACTTGGTATATACAAACAAAAAAAAAATACAAGAAAATTCAAAATTTTAAATTTTGTACTCCTTTGGCAGAAAATATCGTGTTATTTTGCTCGTCTTCTGATTTTCAAGTGTTGATTTGGGACAAAGCTTGAAGGCGCACAAATGTTGACCAATTCCTCGGGGCCACCTTTTTATACAGTTCAAGTTCTCTTCATATATATATATATATCTATATACCACGTGCAGAAAAATTAGCCATTTTTATTATTTTTTTCTTTAAATACATCTTTGGTAATTCAGCGCCACACTTCTAATATAGAAGATGTTAAAAACCCTTTGGCGAGAGTAACAATCACGATTTGCTATTGGAAAGCATTTCATTGGTCGGGTTTGTTTTGAAAGGAAGAATGGGTTTGTTTTTTGTTTTTGTTTTTTTTTTTAAAATTGTTAATAATGATGAAAAAAAAATGAAGTTATAAGTTATTAATGGATATTAAGAATTTCCGTATCCGTTCGCGAACGTGATGATGACCCTTGTATCGGGGTAATTTTCATGTTTGGAACAAAAAATGTAAAGTTCTAATTTCATTGCCCTAGGTTTTTGTTTATCGTGGTGGATCTTGAAACGTTTTATTTTTGTTTGTTTGTTTGTTTTAAGGAAAAGAATTGGTTCAGTATGTTGGAAATTAAGTCGAAGAAAGAATTATTTGTACGCGCGTGGGTGTGTAGAAAAGTGGAAGTTTCTTTAAGTCGTAGGAAAGAATTTATATAATTGAGGAAACAATCGTTGAAAGAGCATTTAAACTTAAGATTTCCGCATTTTGACGAAATGAATGAAAATAAATACAAGAAATTTAATCATACACTTACTGAAGGAAAACTTTAGATTCTAATGTTGGTTATTTTGGTCTATTTTTATACTCTTTTATATTAGCTTCACCTGTGAGTCTGTGAGGTGGGAATTGAACTTATACTGCCATCTACAGTCGTTTATGCAACTACACTACATTATACTGTGTACTTAAACGCATTAAACGCATGTATTTCGCATAAATAAAAAATCTCATTAAGTCCAACGTAAAAAATAATCGCATATAATAAATAATAATTAAACCGAAAAATGTAAAAATCACAAATGGAATTACGGAATTACTCGCATAAATAAAATATCGGATTACTCAACGATCACATAAAATAATTTAATTTCGCATAAATCGAAATTCTCATAAACCAAAATTCGCATAAATCGAAACGTGCAGAAATCAAAAACTGAATTATTGTATATTGAGGGTGTACAAAGTAGCCTACATAAGAAACGTGCAGAAATCAAAAATGTATATTGAGTATATAAAGGGTGTACAAAGTAGCCTATATATTATTTATATTATGTATCATTTATATATATATTATTTATTAATTTTTTATCAGATATTTTTTATTTTTGTCCGTGTGTGTGTTTTGGTTGTCTTAATTGACAACATCCAAATCCGGTTCAAATTTGAATGCTTCTAATGTATAAAATAAAGAATTAAATTTTCAGTTAATTAACAGTTTTTTATGTTTGTATTCACGTTATACGAGTTTTGGTTACATAAGTGTAGCTTGTTTTAACCAATGTCGTTAACCTGACATTGTATTTAAAAAAAAATGAATTGAATAAACAAACTATAACTATAACAAGATTTGCCATATTCATGGTTAACTAATCGTAAAACTTGACACTGTCATTTTTATTTCATTCGATCATTACTATGCGATGTGGTAAATGATCTTTCTAAACAGTTTTTCTATCAAATTTGTTGACTGACTGTACGTTAACAAGGAAAATGTAACTGTACCGTTAGAAACAACTAACAGTTCGAAACAAAAACTGGTAGTAAAAGCGATTTAATTTGCACGAAGGCGAGTTTTATATACAGTATATAAAAAGAAGTAGTGAGTTTTTAATTTGTGCGAAGGTGAGTTTAAATTGTATGTGTAAAAAATAGTGGTGAATTTAATATGAAAGAGAACTTGTTTCAATCAAGACAAAAACTTGATCCACTTTTCCATCTTTCAAAATGATTACTTTTTCTATAATAATGGTTGTTTTTTAGCAATTAGTATTATTTAAAAATTAAAACTTTTATTAATCTAGTTAATTTTTTTTTGGTGGGGTTAAAATCATGTAACCTCACGCTTCATTTTTGACGATTTTCGAGGGAAATTAATGACAACGAACTTGGAATGAAAAACTGGAGCAAGTTCGACCTTCCTAAGGGAAAAAAAAAGGGTTAAGGACAAGGTTTTCTGAGAAAGATTTTTCTGCATAGCAATAAGAAATTTTTTTTTAATGGTGTAATTTTCGATGATTGGTAATCGTATATACGTCTCACGATTTCTTGGACAAGTCGCATAAATTATAAAGAGATTCATGTTGCGCGAAATCGTTAAACTTGAGAGTGTTTATTGAGATGGAGTGGTGACTTGAATTAATGACCCGTGATACATCGGAATGGCTCAATAAAACGCGTTGTTATTGCTTATACAGTATCGAAATTTTATACCATTTGATACAGGGTGTTTCAAAATTAAAAATGAACTAAATAATTTATTTCAGTTAATCAGTCAAAATATTTCTTCGTATATTGCGTAATATACTCTTTATATTAGCTTCACTCGTGAGTGAGTGAGTTTGTGTGAATTGAACGTATACTGCCATCTGCAGTCGTTTAAGAGAATATACTGTATAGTTTAATGCACCAAAAAACAAATGAAACGATAACCGCATAAGTGAAAATCCGCACAAGTCCTATGTAAAAATAAAATCGCATAAATACAGTAAATCGAAAATCGCAGTAAATCAAAAATGAAATTACTCAAATCTCGCATAAATCAAAAATGAATTTACTCAAATCTCGCATAAATCACATATCGAATTACTCGACTATCGAATAAATTTAAATTCGCATGAAATTCACATAAATCGAAATGTGCAGAAATAAAAACAATTGAATTACTCGAAACTTTCATATCAAATTATTCAAAGATCGCATAAGTTTTAATTTTCATCAGTCGAAATTCGCATAAATCTTAACCTAACGTAATATTTCAATGCTAATTTTAATACTTTGCCAAAACAGGCCGGAAATTTTATAGAATGTGTTGATTCTATACTTAACATACAGATTAAGACGTGAAGGATGTAGTTTCTCACTTAAATAAACATTTCAAACTTCGATGTTAACTTACATTCAACTTCATACATCAATTGAAATGTAAACATTGAGTGTTTATGACATTGAGAATATTCCGAAGTTTTTATTTTAATTTCAATTTTTAAATTAAAAAAAAATTCAAATGACATTTTTATGATTTCACTGACCCGACTTTTCATCACTTGGCTTGTGTTGTACTTTATTGCACTTCTCATTAACTCTTTTAACGCTAATAT
>JAQIWH010005175.1:0-15209 GCA_034695005.1 Cryptops parisi
CAATCCGGACAACATGTATCGCTAGAAAGTATGTGACCGATCATCACTCCTAACCGAACCCTCTACAATGATAGGGTGTTAGGTTAGAAGTGATGATCGGTCACATGCTTCTAGCGGGACATGTTGTCCGGATTGCAGCGCCATCATCGGCGACTCTTTGTCGCCTCTAGATAAACGAAAAAGGACCATTTGGAGTATTTGTGGTGCTCAAGCAATATGCCGTTAGTCGGAATAACAGAAAATAAGATATATAAGAATACAATTAAACTACATATAAAAGGCACGTGTCTGTTGGTCCTTGGAATATGTTTCCATTGACAACAAGAAAAACCATCACAATCATAAGGCGAGTGTATACAAGGAGAACAATATTTTCACGTGCTATAGCACGGGTTACCTACTGGTTAATAAAGAAAACTGAACCAAGCAAACGAAACAAGGATTACATACAAGTCAACATTCACAATTGGAAACTTTACATATCGCTGACAAGTTGTGAAACATACTAAGAGTTTAAACCAAAAGACATACATAACTGCAACAAAAAGTCAAACCCATCAATTTCCAACTTGCATACAAAATTGAATTACCAGTAACGCATCTTTGAGAAACTCGTTCCGTAATTCGGAGACTCATCATAAATTGAAGGCTTGCCCGGAATAACGTTGCATGTAACAATTTCATAGTTTTGAGTAAATGGCAAACGAAGTATTCAGCAACACATTGATTGTCACATATTAGGTGCCCAATTTCGAAGTAATATGTTTTAGGTAGGTATGAGTTTGTCTATTGACAGCACTAGATAGGCCCATGTATGAGGCACAGTGTTCCATAATAATTTCAATATTGAATTTTTGTAACATACAGCGTTATTCCGGGCAAGCCTTCAATTGTAAACTACTATAGTCTTGTATACGGCAATAGATGATTAATGAAATGACTGAATTGATAATTTCGAATGTAGATTTTCATTTCTTTTTACCAGTCACACAAACGTTGCACGACTATTCAATACTGTTAGTTTTTCATAACATTGGGGTATATGAATAGGCTTATATTAACCTGGTATATTACCTGCTATACACGCTGTTATAAAACAGGCTCCAGCACCAGTACACAGTGCTCGAAAACCTAGTGTCGCTATATCTGATTTTCTGGCTGGCACCATTGCACCAAGAATTCCAATCTGTGATCCCAAAGCACCAATGTTGGAAAAACTACACAGGGCATATGTGGCGATGGCATAGGATCGTTTCTGAAAATTCAAAACACAAACAAAGTTACTGTTGTTTTCAAAGTATTTTGGTTCCACAAGTGTCCTAATTTCAAACCTCAAAATCAAAAGTTCCTACTTCAGCTAATCATACTCGTATTACTGTATATGAAATCTTTTTATCGTCAATGTCTATATTCGGAAGTCTTCGCAAATGAGTAAAAAACTCACCGATAACGTTGATTGGATAACTGAAAGCTTCTTATAGGCTACAAATTCATTGACAATGGTTTTGATTCCTAGCAAAAGTCCTACGCTGTCACAGTCTTTCCATTCAACGCCCATCAAAAATGCCAAAGGAATAAAAAGTTTTCCCAATATCCACTATAAAAATAGAATCAGTCTATCATTAGGAATATTGCTAAGAAAATATTCTGAAAGATATTCTAGCTCTTAGAAGCTTTGAGACTGAATTTATTCAATAACCGTAGTATACTAAAAAAACAAAAGTGAAGAATAAAACTGCATTAAACTGGTATGTCAACGTGATTTTGTTGTTGCTCTTTTTACAATTCAATTTGCAGCACTTTATAAACGTTTGGAGTAGTGTTTTAATCAAATGTAAGTAAACCGGTACTAAAGTAATCACCCAGTCCAATCGTAAATCCACATATGATCTTTGGGATCAGTGCTTTTTGATAACAATAGCCGGCTAATAAAATTAAATAATGAATAAAAAACATTAACCAATGACTTGGGAACGATTGATGACAATATCAATAACCGAATGATAACACTATTATAATAACCGGATTCCACGATAGTTTGATTTTCCGGAATACTTCAATATAGTACTTTTCCACGAATAAAACTGAAACATTTTGAACACGATGTCCACATTTCACCATTATTTATCAGTACTCAACCAAAATTGCATAATCAATTGAGTGTGGCATGCAGACTGAAATAAAAGTTTGTCAAATCATTTTGCCAAAGTATTGCAAAATGACTTTGACCCTGAAGCGACAAACACAATAAAAACAAACAAAACAAAACGACAAATCTTATTCTTACACCAAAATCCTTTTTCACTCACTTCTAGGCTAATGTAGTCACAATCGACAAGCGATCCTCCCCACGAGACGATGCTATTTGCAAATTGGACAACTGCGATGAAACTAATCAAACTGGAAGCTATTCCCACAGCCATGGTAACGCCAACCATGATACCATTGGACGCAGCTTCCAAAACATTCTTCTCGTTTCTGTAACAGTCGTAAAAATAATACGTCGATACGTGTTTCTAAAAAATTTCACTGAAATCTCCCCAAACACACCTACCCTTTCTTGATTCTAATGTGACTGGCGGATGTTAGCGATTCTTCCGTTTCTGGGTAAACAACTTTTGATAAACCTAATGCAATTGGAGCCGACATCAAAGCGCCTGACAAAAGGTAGATGCCCGAGATCTGAAAAATCCATAAGAGTATAATTCAATTCGGCCATTCTAGTGGAATCGAATCCATGCGGTGGAATAACTGCGTTAAACGATTTAGGACATAATACTCCGAAGCTGATGTAAGCTGCAAAGACAGTCCCGGCAATGGTAGCAAATCCTCCTGCCATGACAGCATGCAACTCGGATTTAGTTAAGCGTTCAAGATATGGATGAATCATCAGTGGGGCTTCGCTCTTGAGAACAAAACAACAAAATACTGTACGTCGAATTAAAACTCTAAAGCATCGATTTTACTTTGATAATTTCAACGAAATCATTTACCATTCCAACGAAAACGCTGGCTGCGGCATTAAGAGATTCCGCGGCCGTTGTACCGATCGACACTTGTAACCACCAACCGATAAAAATAACGACTCGTTGCATAATTCCATAGTAAAACAATACTGATATGACAAAGCTGAAATACAAAATAACTGGCAGAACCTGCCAACATAATTACATAAACGTAATTCTGAAAGTTTTTGTACTTTAGCATATTTTACCGAGTAACGGTTCCATTACAGTCTAGGTTTTTAAACACAAATAACTCCATTATTTTAATGTTTAACTAATACAAAACTAGTGTAAAATACAGATAATCCTCAATTTATGCCAGGGTTGCAAAAACCTCGCATAAATAAAAAAAATGGCATAAATAAACTCCCATTGAACGATAAACAACAGGCAATTCAAGCTTTCAAACAAACAAACAATTGGATCGTCTTAAACCATAGTGAACTAACTCAGCTTTCACACTTTTTGAGTTAATGCATGAAATGACGCCACTAAGACATGATCAGGTCATAAATCTACACAAACACCTACCAACCTTTGCACCACACATGGCTTAAACATTGTGGTAGAAAACGGAAAATGGGTTAGGTGCAGAAACATTCAATCACTTGTGCACCACCTCACAGAATCGCATAATAGCGAATTTTTCTCGTTTATAGCGAGCGTCTGGAAAAATTTAGCACAACAGCAAAATCACGTATACAAAACTCGTATAAATCGAGAACTAGCTGTCCTGTACACATAATACAAATTATTCTGTTACGAGTTATTCATGTTTATAAACCACCAAGTCCATTTTCCTACATCATTTGGGTGACGACAACATTCACGACATTCAGAACAACCCTTGTAAACAATACCAACTACTGTAGTAACATTCGAATACTAACTTTGAACGCAAAGCTAGTTTCCAAAACTGCATTATATACAATTCCGCTGCTGTTATCGGTAACGCTGGTGGAATTGTTCAAATACAAGGTGATACTCGAAACATTTCCACTGGATAAATAATCGAATAGAAAACTAGAACCAGCATCCGCATAACTCAAGAACTGAACAGTTTTACTGCTGATGCAAGAGAAAAAATCCCTTCCGAAAGGCCACCGCAAAACCATTAGTCCAATCGTAAATTGAATTCCCATGCTCCAAATCAAATGTCGCCATCTAATCTATACCAAAAATTGGATTAAATTCCATAAAAAAAAAAATTCGAATTTTGTCATCCAAGTTCTATGACAACGTACCTCTTGGCGATGCTTCGAAAAGGCAAATGCTAGTAGAACGACAAAAGCTATGCCACTCAATGATACCAATCTTTGTCTATTATGTTTTGTGTCCACTATGTAAAATGTTAATACACCAACTATTAATAAACAGAAAAAAACCCTGTAAAGAAGAACGAAATTGACATCAATGTTCAATTGAATGAAAATGACTGACATTATTAAAATTCCATTGTCATAATAAACTTTAAAAAATATGAAACACTTGAACGAATTCGCAACACTATATCTTGAAGGAAAAACATTCAGTAATCATGTTATTAATATATTTATACATATGTACACAATTTTTGCAGTGAGCTTCAATCAGTTCAATTTTCTTCTGGATATCAGTTTTCTTCCACTTTTAATAATTGAAGTTGTCAAAACATTTTTATTGCATTTTTTTTAAAAATTCTTATTTGGTTTTGATGTTGAACAATTTACTTGATAAGAATTTTGTACAAAGAAAGGAAATGAGAAAAGGTCAAACGCAAAGTTCGCGTACAACAAGTACACTGCTCACAAAATTAGACGATATTTAAAAAATCAAAATGGCATGATTATTTTGAAATATCCCCTAATTTCTGTGAGCAGTGTACTTCGTTTTGTGTACAAAATAATTTGTACGAGAAATTAAAAATAAAAACAGCTTTTTCTAATTTACCTTTAAAATTAACTTAATTGAAGTTTTATATTTTGAAATAAATTTTTTTTATTCTGGTGAATATTTTAACTGACATAAGTCAGTTTCCAAAATAAGAAAATGTTTTTTGTTAAAAGAAACAGAATACAGCACTAGTTAAATTTAGTTATTTTTGTAGATAAATTATAATATATGGAAATTATTTTAAAATTGCCAAATTAATTGTTGACTTTAAGAACTCTAATCATAAAAGTTATTTTCACATTTAGATCTTAATTTTAGTCGACAATTTAAAATTTAATAGTTTGTAGTGAAAAACAAATTCTGCCAAAACTTTAAATCGTCAAGGAATTGTATTCTTTTTTGAAAAAACATTAGTACATATTCCATTATTATATGACATTATTATATCAAACAACACTTACACGAACCAATTAAAAGATAAAAAAATACTCCATTATTATCTTTGAAATAACTTATCTTGGTAAACTTTGGTATTAGGTTGGTGGGCGGAGTTTAGGTGAAATAAACGCAATACAGTATGAACAATGGAAAAAAGCCAACAATTAATCCGTTTTAAATAAAATCCTAAACCACATAATATACAAAGGCCGGTACTTTCCTGTTATTGCCAGGCCCAGTCTGATGTTGCTATTTGCTTGTACTTAAAAATGGATTTATTGTGCAGGTAAGGTTAGGAAAACAAAACAATATCCTACGTTTAATACGTTCGTTTTGTTTTTCCTAACCTAACCTGCACAATAAACCCATATTTAAGTACAATCAAATAGCAACACCAGACTGGGCCTGGCTATAACAGGAAAGTTCCCAAAGGACTTTTCCTTTTAGATCGCCTGTACTTTGCGAGTCTATTATTAAAAAGCCCAAGTGGCGATACAATAACAAGAAACGTCTGTTGTTTTAACTAACCTAAACTGATATCTGTACCCATAGTTACCAGTTTAGATCAGTTAAAATTAATAAAAAAAAGATATATTTACAATTAAACACAGGTATCCACCATCCCCCAAAATATTTCCATACCATTTTTAACATCAATTTACACACAAAAAAACAAAAAAACAATTTCTCTCACCAACGAATCCAACGTAAGCTCCATGTTTCTTTCGCTTTATGTTTTAACCAATTAAAGGTAACACTGGTTTTAATGTACGGTCGTAATACCGGTTTCAGGACGTAATAGTAAGAAATGCCAATGTAAACGATGGAGGTGATGGCCGTTAATAACTTGACACCGTCACACCACGTAGCACATCGGTTCCAATTCTTGGAAATGGCAAAGCCAAAGTAAACATGATAAGTGACAAACAACAAAGCGTAAATGACAAGCTTCACTTTGTTTTGCCATCCTGTGAAAATAGATGTTGAACTTGCTGTCAAGTGGGTCGTCTCTCCATCAGCCATTTCAAGTGACACTACTACTACTATGACACAATTCACAACGACTGACAGGCGGATACCAATAGTATTGATCACATGATATACAGGAAAATATGAAACCGAACTCGTGGAATTACAATTAATGAAACCTTATTACAACGAATGTAATAATTTTATAACTTGAAAGATGTGTTTTATTATCAGATATGTTTTGTGTTTAGAGTACATTAAATACTAGAATTGCAATTATTGTAATATATATTGATATACACTTACATGTATATATTTTCATATTTTATAACATATATATAAATGGTTTTTTTGCTGTAATTAAATGGTTTCTAAATTTACAGTATATATACTGTAAAAGATATATGTAATTTTCATGTATACTTATTTATTTGGATTAAAACGTCATACAATGACACGAAGGAAATGTTCTAAATAATAAATAAAATAAACGAACGAAATGAAATAAACAAACTAATAGCATAAATGTCACAAACACACAAAAACAAAACAAGCGGTATCACAATAGAAATTGAACCATTGTTGGTCAATAAAAAAAGATTTGACTTTGTTAAAAACATTATTGATGAAAATTTTGAAATCTGCGATATTCGATTAATGCGAGCTTTTCACAGAACACGATTCTTGCATCAATCGAGATCTACGTACTGTACCTGTATATACGGGACGTGAGATTTTCAAATAAATAAATAAATAAATAAATAAATAAATAAATACCGGTATATGCATAAACGAACAATCTTACAATGAGTATGAAAATTTGTTGTTTGATAACGAATAGCCAAATTATATTCTAAAACATTCCATAAAAATTAAAAGCATGCGTGTACGTATTTAAATTTGTTTTTTATAATGTATGTGTATTCAGTGTAAGAAGTTATGTAAGAAAAACACCACTTGATGACACAGTAGAAAACAAGCACTTGCACTTTTCAACCATGACAAAAAGTGACAAGTTCCTCTTTGGTTTCCTGTTTGTTATCATCATATTTCACACTCGTTTGTATTTGTAAATGGGTCTAGGTCAACACCGACAACTGAATTACCGACAAAATAATACTGACAGTTCAAAATACCGACAGTTTAAAATGCAGACAGTTCCGAATTTTAACGTTAATACCACAAATCATAAACTAAACATATCCTTCATTAAACCTAACCTAACCTCGCCTAAAGTTAAATGATCAAATTAGACTACCCTAAGATGGTAGAATGGTATTTTGAATTGTCGGTATTTTGAACTGTCAGTATTTTGAACTGTCGGTGAATTGATTGTCCGTATTGTGATTGTCGGTGTAACGACCGGGACCGTTAGTGGATACTGTTAAGTGCTAAATCTCATTTAACTGCATTAAAAACCATACAAAACAAGCCATTGTCAAGCATTGTATCCCATAGTTTTCGACAAAAATGATTTAACGAATTTTATGATAATCCTTTTAGATAGCATTCTTAGGTAATGCAAACTAATACAAACCAGAAAATATTTATTATAGTAGTGTACAGAATTATTTATTAAAAATAGAAAGAGTCTTCCAATTCAACAAACTGTACTTATCGTAGAAAGAATAAACTACAGTATGATTAGATGTGTTTTCAGGTTCATTTCACCTGATTGTCTCCATTTCTGAAAAAAATTTTCTATTTATTCACAAAAATAAACTGTTTCCTTCATATTTCATCGCACTTTTTAAGTTCTTACAATACTAGCCCGTCAAAAATGACGGCAGACAGTTGATTAAATTCATAAACATAATTTGTTCAGTTAACACATATTGCTTCGCAACATACGTTAGAGTTAGTGTTTTATATTTACTGCAACTCATAAGTTACTGTTTATGTTTGTAACACATTTATTATTTCATGTCATGGTTACGTTTGTTTTTAGTTGTTGTTGTCATGGAAACATTCTGGCAGAAAGAAACTTGACTTGTATACGTCTAGCACCGGTATTATCCTTCTATAAAGCCAGACTAAGGTTGAATCGGTTGAACCTTCCGTTGCCATAACACTTAAAACAAACAAACATTGGCCAATCAGGTGGGAGGTATGACATTGGCCAATCAGCATTGAAACTGCTATGTTTCTTAGTTATTCATAAAAATATTAACCTTTTTTAAACTAAGTTTCCTTTTAAGATATTCAATCAAAAATCATCAATCGTTGTTAAATAAACACCATTGTTAGCTATTTTTAAATATATTTTTCCCTTTCTTAACGAATCTACATGAAGAATGAATCTTTGCTCATATCATGTGCTTTTTTTATTCATTTTCATGCTCCCATAAACACGTTTCTAAATAATGCAACTTCTACATTCAAATCAACAATGAGAGAGTGGTGCTCATCACAATATATGCGTATTAGGGAACGTGAACAGTGTTGTTTTTTATTAATCATGGAGGGCGGATAGGGGATTAAAAAACCAAAACCTCACTCACCCCTAGCTCTTCTGCACTATTTTCCACCAGAGTATCGACACCGCCATCATGATTATTCCTAGGGTGGAGACCTTCTTCAGATACTTCTCGCTCAAGACTGGGGTAGTGACAGCCATCGCGCTGAGTGTTCTCACAGCTATCATGGAGCTATTGCTGGGCCTGGCCATTCTCCGCAATCCAGAATCTGCTGGATTTGATGGACGATCTCGTTTCATTGGCATCCTCTTCCTCTTTCTGTCAGCTTGGAATGTCTTCTTGGCTTACATGCTGTTCAGAGCACTCAAGACAGGTGAACCACATCACATGAGGCCCTGGCTGGTTTATACTCTGCTCACCCTTATTATTGCTGCTGTTGAGATTATCGCCAACCTCCTCCGAGGCCACTTCCGAATCATCTTCAGGGTTTTCGAGCTTGCGTTTTACATATATTTGTGGATTGTCGTCTACTCGTATTCCAAGCAACTAGAAGAGGGCCAAGCTCCACCACAAAGGTAAGACTACCAAAAGTTAATAAGTGACTTTTGGAGTGTAAGATTAGCTGTTATTTTCAAGATCTAAGTAATTATAAGGGTGAAATGACTATAGTCCAGATATGCTGGACTACAGAATAGTCCAGATATGCTGTATAGACAACCACTGACAGAAGTTCCATAGTGTCATTATAGTCACTATAATACAGTGGATACTACCGCACATTTAAGATCCATTCAGTGGATCTTAAATGTGTGGTATCACAAGTTTGTGTTATGAAACACAATCTGTAACTAAGTCAAATAGACTTCAATTCAGTTTTGTTTGCATAATAAGCAATCAAAAACCTAATAAAATACAGAAGTGTGGTATATCGCTGTACCGAGTGATTATATATCGCAGTATATCATTTTATTCTATCTAACACTAAATAGTCAATCCAACAGTCATTAAGTAAATATGGTTATAATGACATACATCATTTTTCTTTCAAATTACTGTAAATCAAATGAATGTTATGTGTGACCACTTTTGTAATACATGTGCTTATACTCATACAAGTTGTTGAACTTCCATATCCATATAATATTGATTTTTGTAATTTCTTTTTAAAACTTATATGTGTGCTAGGGATCGAAGTGCCAGTAGTCAAGACAGACGTTCTACATGACATATTTCAAGCTTCTCTTCATGACATCTTTTGGCTATTGGATTCATTAGGTGAGTCTAACCACTTCTACCAATTAACGATCTAGCATCTACTACGTTCGCCAATTTAGACTCGGAATATTCACGATTAGACATTTGTATGCTATTAACATTTATGTTATGTGAGCTTGTTGCAAACAAAAAAAATGCAGTACAGATACAGGGTGAGTCTGAATAGTCTGTAGAAACTTTGAGAATGATGTCTAGGGACCCAGACAAGCAGATAATAAACATGGGGTCGAAAACGCCAGCTTCTAGAGTTACAATAGTTCGAAGTTTGTCTGAAATGGCAATCATAAAGAAGTATAGGCGATCTGAAGCTATAATTCTGCGAGCCATGGTAGGGCATACTTCCAACCGTCATAACTCCAGAAACCAGCGTTTTTGACTTAATGTTTATAGGACATTTTCTGCTTCTCTAGGTCCCTAGACCTTATTCCCAAAGTTTCTACGAACCATTCCCAAGTAACTCTGTATAAAAATAGAGTTCATTACTCGACCAGTCCTTAAACCACAAATACCTACCTAACCTTCGACCTTCAGTAATAATTAATTTTATTCGACATTCCATGTCAACATATGAACAAATGTTGTATAGACTCTATACAACATTACTCTATACTATAGAGAGTACTGTTGATCAGTCTTTCAGTCCCTTGTAAGGTTTGACTACTGTACTTCATTTATGTACTGTATTAAGAAATACACTCAAACTTCAACGCACTTACCAATACTGTCTTTATTATATCTTCCATAGGGTCAGCGATGCAATTTCAAAACCTCCTCATGCCAATGAACAGAAGCACGTTTGAACGTGTTGCTTTCCTTTACAATTCATGAACATATTAAACTGAAAATCTTATACGAGAGGGTTTATATGGAACAAAAGGATTAACACGTTCATCTTTAGATTTTTATTTTCCATTATAATTTTTTTTCTTCATATTTACAACTTCTAAAAATCATTTTTACCTAAGTTTCCTGAAAAACGAATGTACCTCCCGAACATTTTCGACTACCCAAATCAAACTGCATAGTAATAAAGAATGAAAAAACCCAATTTAAATGTTTTGTGTTATCTTTACAGTTTGCACATTAAATTTAAGCTGAATATGAAATTCTCTTTAAAAACAATTATATTAAATAAAGAAAAGTTATATGTAAATGTTTCGTATTTTTAGTTAGTTCATCTCTAAGTACTCATTTCAAGAAAAACAATAAAAGTCACTTAATGAACTAATCATAAATTTAGTTCTGTCATTGCTTGACATTCCAGATTGCCAATAGAAAGTAATTAAAATCGTTTAGAGCAACAGATTGAGCTTAATATAGTTTTAGACTAAGGTTGCCAGAGAATTCAAACGTAAAACCCAATTCGAATTTGTCCTTACATTCTTCTGCAAAAGATTCATTGCGAGTGCATCGTCTTAAATGCCTCAATGTTGGATTCACTTTTGGGATATTTTGCACTGGTCTTGTCGGATGATATGGAGTTTAAAACGCTTCAAACCACTTTAAGGTAATTACATTACAAAATGACATACGATTAAGTGTGATCAGTTTATGATAATCGATGGTGAACTAATTACATTAAAAATAGACATGTGGGGAAGATTTTATGCACTTTCTAAATGCACAAATATTTCTACTTTAAGACTACTTACCTTGCTTTAATGTTTTATGGCCAATTAAGTATACAGATACACCACATGCAAAACATTTAAATACGTATAACATCATATTACAAGTAGTTGTAATATAATGTTGTGCAACATTATAATTACAAGTAGTCATCCATTTATTCAAGGATGAGTTCAGCGAGGACGTAATACTGTCAACCCTTCCTCACAAATAAAAATGAAAGCATATATCAAAATTTCATAAAATTGACATTTATGCCAAAACCTTGCATAAATCTAAAATCGTATATTTTGAAATTTCTATAAAGTGAAAAAAAACAAACTTCAAAAACATTTTCAATGCAGATCAGAATTTGCACCATGCAGTATATGGTGTATGTTACAATTAGAATCTGAATTTAATGAAAACTCAGTTCTGACTAGTCAAAACTAGATTTGACTGACCAATTTTAGACCCTTCAATTATAGCGTTTGATGGCCTTAGTTCACCTTCGTAGTTAAAGTTAATCGGATTTTGACTAATGAGATTGGGTTCCAACAGAATTCGAGTTTTTGACTAGCATAATATGTTAAAGTTAATCAAAACCCGAATTCATGTTGTTATTATTATTATTATACAGTATACTGGTACACCTTTTCAATTGTGTTTAGTAATTAAAATGACAATTAAGCTCACAATGCATTGTACCACCAGTATTTGTTTTAAACACCCATTCATTAGTTAGTTATATATAAACACTAAACTAACATGAGCTATACTGAACGTATCAATCATTTGAAGAAATAAATATTACACAAAAAACATTTTCTTGTATTGATTCATTATAATATAAATTGTTATTACAAAAGAAATATGACATCCTGTCATGTAATGATGTTCTATACTATACATACATACGAGTATCCTGCTAATTTTTCAGCACAGAAAATAAATAATGGAACGAAAAATATTGTATTCTTTACAATCTATTCAAGTGAATGAAATTAAAAAAAAATCTGTCACTCATCCAACTTTGAATGTGTCTATGCTTTTAAAACTTGTGATGCCTCATTTTTTTATGTTACACGCACCAAACTTCATCATTATGTCGAATACTCAAGAAATAGAAGGGTGTGTATTTTGTAATGCTAATATGAAATTTAGTGGCTTCAGTGTCACTACATTTAAAGTGACACTTAAAATCTGTATTTTAACATTTAACATAAATAAAGTAAGGCCTACATTTTATATATTACATTTCCAAAGTAGAAATGGAAGCTCGTGCATTCTTCCTCTTGAAACTCGGAACTTGAAACGATTCAACGATGACCGCTCGGATAATGAAAAGCAATTGTTCACCTATGTGAGTGAAGGAAATCTCAAAGAGACGCACGATACTCTGGTAATGTTAAAGGTAAGATGAAAATTTGTTGATTTGCAAACAAAATTGAGATAGTTTTTATGTTTGTATTTTATAACTTTTTATTGTCATCTTTCGATCCATTGAAAAAATTAAATAAAATAAAAATAGTCAAAAATTGCTGTGTAAAGGCAGCAGAGGTAGGTAGGTACTTGGAGTTGAACGAGCCACCGACTGGCCTTACGGCTAAGTCATTTGGCCCTCAGACTTTATTGACTTAACAGGTAGTAGACGTGCTGTTGTCATTCGCATGTGTGTAAAATAAAATTGTCATGAGATATTTGCTGAGAGTTTTGTTATCGTATTCCACACATGTGAGTGCAGAATTAAAAATTGACAAAATACTGATAAACATACAGTACATGTACAATACACCTATTGCAGTGATAAAATATTTCAACATTGTGCTGATACTTAAAGTGCATATAAAAATTATAAATACTGTACAGTGGTAATTTGTCAGCAAGGAGATAATAAGCAAGCGTATAATGCTATACCCATACATAGTAGAAAACAATTCTTTTAACTATGGTGTGGATTTCATTGGGTTTGATGAACTACGTGAAAACACAAAATTTCAAAAATGAGTTGCTTTTTGCTGTACAGCATAAATACAAGATCGGAAACATGATTAATGGCCAATGAAATTTCTTTTGGCACTAATCAACTGAAAAAGTCTGTTTGACATAATTTTTCCACCATGTTTTGAAACACTTTGTTTTTGAGCTAGTCCCAACATCTGGTTGGTGGGGTGGGTAAATGGCAATACCCACCACGGTTGCAGGTTTTCTCGAGGCTCTCCCGTTTCCTCCTGTTTCATAAAACACTATTCCATCTTCTTCATCCTCGCCTCATCATCATTCCTATACTTTCGGATTTAATAAAGTCTGAGAGCCAAATGACACAGCCGTTTGGTTATTCTGTGCCCTCGTAAAAAAGCAAATACCTACCTATCAATGACGATACCCAATTTATCTGCACTAGAATATTGACAATTATTCTCATAAATAAGCCTGAGAAGTACGGCACAAACATCCTCCATTGAGTTAAGTCTTAAACTTCTCAAGATCCAGTTCTACATAATTGCATTAAATTGTTCCTCTTTAAACCATGCCATGGTCGAGTTTCCTGCATGGCATTGAGCGTTATTTTTGCTGGTATATCGAATCGTTACCATTATCAGAAAACCAATAGAATTAAAGCATAAGATATAATGACTGTATGGGCATAAACTTGTAGCATATCTTGATGCTTCCGCATCCATTTGATGATCAATCACTACAATAATATCAATTTTTCCACCGTTTGAGTGAGACTACTGCCCACACGACGATTCCACCTTCACACATTTGTTGTTTGAATAATTCCTTTCAAATTTTGTTAAAAAAAATGCCAATAAATAACTCTTGTTTCCATCAGACTGTCCAAATTAAACCTTTTCTCATAAGAAAACACCACTGTTTTCCATTCTCCAGACCAATGGATCGCGATTTTGGCCCACTGCAGAAGCTTGAACTTGTGATGTTCCATTTAAAACACAAAAACAAACAAAAAAAACTGTGGGTTTGCCTTCAGCTTCACATAACAGTATTTTACCTTATTGTTTTGCAACCGTTGAGTAACATACTTTAGCAGATAATTTAACAGCTATTCAACATGTAGACATTTCTTTTGCAAGATGAAGTATAAGCATCTTGTTCCTGTTACTGAACGTGTTATTTTGTCCAGTTTATTTTGCAAGTAGTCCATAATTACAGCCTTCTGGGTAATACAGTAGAACTTCGACCTTAACCAACCAGCTCTTCTTTCTGCAGCCGGTTCTTAAGAAAACCTAGGAATTTGTCCAGTGTACACCTCGTTTGTAGACTTAAAAAAAGCTTATGACCGCGTCAATCGTGTTCTGCTTTGGAATGTTCTCAAGAAGTCAAAGATAGATGACCAACTTGTAGGTGCTATCTCATTTCTGTATACCAAAAGTAAGAGTTGTGTTCAGGTATGCGGGCACATATCAGCACCTTGCCGTAGGCGCTGAACTACGCCAGGGGTGCGTACTGTTACCTTTCCTGTTCATTATTTACATGGACAAGATTGCTAGACGCAGTCTTGGCCAGAAGAGTGTCACGATTGGGGATGTCAAGTGTGACCTTCAACACCCACTGAATAGATTTGTGCTCGAGTGTGAATCGGCCTCCATGAAGATCAACA
>JAQIWH010005176.1:0-15209 GCA_034695005.1 Cryptops parisi
TACTGGGAATCACAAAATCAGGAGGGTGCAAAAACTAACATGGGATTTTCTTTATTTTCATTATTTGTCTGCTTCAATTTTTTTCATTTAAAATGACTGATATGTTTGTGCAGTTTCTATAATTAACTACTAGATAGTAAAGGTATTTTCCAAAAAACTGTACACAATAAAAGTTACACATTAAAAATATTGTAGGCATGATTATATCTGGAGTAAATATCATATTTCGCTTCACTTTCTCTGATGATCCAAGTCTCTTGCAATACATCAGGCCCAGATCGACTGTAACGTTCACCTACAGCTCGGAAGAAATACACTAACAGCTATTCATTGACTATAAACTCTGCTATAAAGAAATATACAAGGCACTTCCATTCAACTAACTAGATTGAAATTTGGATTCCTTTTTTCTCACGCAGTAAAATTAGTGTAAAACAAGGATCACGTTCCATGAAATAACGGACATAAATGACTAGGCACAAGTCATACCTTGAGTAAGCTCAGTAAAACAACAACTTAACAGATTAGTGTATTATTAGCTATTTCACCTCAAAAGTGGTTAAGGACTCTTCGTAACTTAATTATTCGCGAGACTCAGAAGTAGACCCATGATAATGATAGTGTGCCATAATAATGACTAGTACTAGATTAATGATGTATTCACTTTTGTATGCCCATGCAAAGTCAAGAGCATCCAAAATGGACTACAACGATAGACTTATTTTTACTACAAGTCTAATATTAATAGCTATTAGATTTTTAGATAGTAAAACAAATGTTTTACTATGTTTTACTACAGTAAAACATAAGAGTCCTTGGTTCGATCCCAGGGTAGGTCAATAAATATTTCTACTATTTTGTTTTAACAAAAATACTACAAAAGTAATAGAAATTAACTTAAAACAGAAAACTCCTAACTCATCAGCATCAAACAATTCCCAGTGAGTATTTTTTCAAATCCAAACTATTGATATTTTAATCTAAATACCATTTTAATTATGTTCAAGACAAAAAACCGTTTCCCATAGCAAGAAAGGGAACCTTGAAACCTCAAAATAAGAAAATTTCACTAAATTTCCTTCATACATTTTTTGTGTGCTTATATTGGGTATTATCATGTGATCAATCATTACAATCATCTTGGAGTGATTGCCTTGACTTTTCTCAACTAAGTCGATCGATGGAAGTTTTATTTTAAAAGAAAGAGACAAAGAAACTTGAAAGTGATTGCACATTTAGCCTGTACAGTCCCTGGAAGCAATCCCAAGATGGCACGTTTGATCTTGTCTTTCTCATTACGTTTTACTTCGATGCTTTATGTTTTAGTTCCATGTTCTTGGACCCAATTAGTTTTCCACAAAATCTAGATGACATTGGATGCCATTTCTTCCCTCTAGCCATGCAACTTGTTGGTACAATTTCTTAAAGAGGATTTCGCAAAGAATTTTTAAAGAGCACAGATTACAAACCGTTTTTTCAAGACTCCAATTAGCAAGCGTCTATTAAGCACTCTCCTAGAAAATACAATTAAAGTGCAACACGACTCAATAATTTCATAGTGAATATACTACAGTATCTACAATGTTAGTACCGGTATATAATTATATACCTTATTAATTTATGTGCTTATTATAGTGTGTATGTTATAAAGAGTGTATGGATTCCATGCTTTACCTCATTTGATAAAGCATAAAATAATATCTTGTATATAACTGTTTAACATTAGTTGAGTTTAGTTTAAGTTAGTTAACAACATTTTCTCTGAAAATGAATTAGGTCTAAATTTAGATCTAGCTGCAAACCTATCCTAAATTCTTGCTTAACGCAACTATTCCAATGCTCGTAATTTCACACATTGCCTAAACCAGGCTTGACATTCTAGATTCTATAGAATGGCTGAATGTTATACATTGCCGGTAACATGCTGTGCAATAAGCTTAAGCACATGTCACTGCTCGTTAAGTCAAATTAGTATTGCGAAAAGTATATCATTTAACATAATGGGCCTTAGGTATCAAAAAATCGAAAAGTTAAATTGAACATTGAAATTCCATCAATAAATCCACCAGAAGACAATTTCCCCAATTGCAAATTGAAAATTCGAATGAATAAAAAGATAAAACAAAAAATACTGTCTTTGACAACTTAGTTACCTAAGATTGCGATTCTTGCTGCTGTTGTCAGTGTAATTGAAAAATGCATTTCCCACGTTCAAGATCTAATCGGACTTTAAATTAAGAAGTGTCTTGGCAACGATCGTCTAATTATTGTCAGTCTTAAGTAGAACAGTTACCAACATGGTCTCGTTTGAGAATATCCAATTTACATCAAAAATTGGTCATATCTCTCTGACACTAACAAAACAGAAAAAAAAGTCTAAAAAATTGAAAGAAAAAAAAAGATTAATTGGAAAAAGAAAATTCTACAAGATGCTGTGTGACAGCCTTAAGCAAAATTTTACTACCAAGACAAGTTTCTGTGAAGTTGTAGACGAAAGTCAAAACACCTTTACAATTAACATTTTTTGTCGTCTTTCGAAAATACGATTGAGTTAGTCCCGTAACAAGCGTAATTACAGAGTGACAGTTATTTAATCTAGCGAAAATGCATAGTCACAAACAACACCCAAATTTAATCTTCATCTCAATCAAAAGAATTCACATTAATGTGAAACGCAGAACTAATTTTTAGTTTCATAATTTTTTTATCTGACCAGACAAAATGATAAGTCAATCGGCACCATTCCGTCTGAAACGAAAATTTCACTTTAACTGAAACGTATGGTGAACATGTTATACAGGATTGTAACTTATATCACTAATATAAACTGTAGGCCACACATGTGAGATGCTCATTACATGACTACATGTTAGAAAATTTCGTTATTAAGTCACATCCGTCACTCAAGAATTTTAGTTATATAGATATTTACACTTTTTTTCATGTTTATCTGTCGGTTCGTTCGCTTAATACGGCTGAATCGATTTCAACAAAAACTTGGTGCCTAAGTTCGAGTGACTTTTGGGAAACGGGAAATTTTATTATTTTTTTCATATGAAGTTATATACTGTAAATGGGGGAAATTCGCGTTTTTATCCAGTTTTGCTCAAAAAATTTCAAAATATGAAATATCCTGACTATGAAGCATTCTAAGTTTAATTTGAAAACTTCAACCGTTTCTGACAATTCGTCGAGATTAAAGAATGTTGCAGAACGTATGGCGTGAGTTAGATTACCGTGTAGGCATTCCTCGTGTCACCAGAGGCGCACTGAAGTCGTATTTGTTTTATGAAATTCTCGTATGTTTACTATAATATTAGTTAATGTTATATTTATATACGTATTTATCTCCAAACTGTCTGTGATTAAAATGTTTAGATCCCAAGATGAACATTCTATACAATATCGAATTTTAAATTTGAGTGACACATGTTTACAACTACTCAATAAGTGACTACTACCACTATGACTATCACCATTCTCAACCATAAACTACATTTTTAAGTAACATTCATCCCTACGTACATTCATCCCTCAACTATTCTGGATGACAAAGCTTTTGCATAAAAACCTGGATCATTATGTATCATAAACATTTTTGCTCGTCATTCTAGACATAAAAAAAAAAATAAATAAGCACAAATAAAGGTAATAAAAAAGTCGCATTCATTTTCTTTACACACGAAGGTTTTAAATGAAATGTTCTTCAATCTTCTTTTACCTTCGCCTCATTTGGGAACAAGGCGTCTGGTTCGATATTCGCGAATGTGATTGATCCAATAAGAAGTGCAATAAAAGCATGTTAGTAGCAACAACCTTGTGCCAGTTTTTTTAGAACAAACTCCTGCTGAGAGTAATAAAGGAAAGGTAAACCAGAGTTTCAATATCATGAAATAGAGAGTGGAAAAAAAGAAAATTATTAAATGACAGTATCCTGCTAGCTTACAAATAAACCAAGTTAAGTTTTCTTTAGTGTCGTTAAACCATTAAAGATGTCAATACCTGTACAGGTAATCATTTCAAAACGTAGCTCTTTGGCCTTACTGTATTACAGATACTATAGTGACACAAAACTATAGCATTTAAGTGTAATACGAGAACTTCTTAATCCAATATTGTAATTACAGTATGTATCCCATACATATTAAAAAAAATATAAATCATAGTTGACAAGGCACATTCTTAAGATAAACTTTGTGGCAGGTTTGCGCTAACAATCTTGGAATGTGGTAGTATAGTAGCACTTAGATTAGCATCATTCATTCTAAACTAAAGCTGCAAGTTAGCTTTGCTGTCAAAAGCAGCTTTCTTTTAAGTACTCCAAGTAAGTAGATGGTGGTTTGTAAACAAGAGTGCACCATTTGACAGCTTAAGTGAACTGGGTTTTTATTCCTCTCTTTCTCTTGGTGCACACCATCTATTTTCTAGTCCGGAAGAGAACGCTCGTGACTTAAGCCTAATGTCACTGTTGTATCAAATAGATGTTTTTCCAATCAACTTGAGTGATTTCACTACTATTTTTTTTCTTTGTTTTATTAAGATGATTTTTGTTGGTAAAAGACAAAGTAAATGTTATCAGATTCAATGTATTCAACCACCAACGCACCATTGACGTATTGGTAAGTAAGATACTTGGTAGTTGATACGATGGACTTAAACCAATCACGATAATAGCTAGTAGCATATCTAGCCGTTTATCATAAGTAATACACAACAAGGTAATCAATCTAAAGGTTGATCAATGTTATTGTAAAAGCAATCTCTTAGTAGTGTAGCACATTTTAAATTCCCTAAATGGTAAATTAAGAAGTACATCTTTTGAAATCTGTTGAAAAATGTTCATCGTACAATTTTTGTCACCTGGCAATATTACATCAGGCTTGTAAAATTCTTGTTGGCCCGCGGGCCGCATGGCATGAACTGTTTCGTATAAGAACTATACCGAGAAGAACAATGCTAAGCTGGTAAATAAATATGCATAAGTACACTATATTACATCATATACACTGACATGACACATATACAAGAGGGCTCAGAATAAGCCAACTTCTTCCCTCTCTGTGTTGTCCTGAAAGTAATTTGGCACCATGTCAAAAGCCACAGGTTTCTAATTTTACATTAGGTGAACATTTCCACTTTTAAAAATGCAGTGTTTTATTACACAGTCCCGTTTATCTTTCACACTTCACATCTATGCCAAGTATAATATTTCCACTTTAAACTCAAGCTTCTAAACTAAGCAGTGGTATCTATGGAAATAAATGAAACTAACCACACTATAAATACCGGTACTCTTACACATAAAGTAGAGTTTCTGTAATCCGACTACTGTATATCGGACCAACGAGTCAGATTACTGCAAATTGTCGGATTACTGGATTTTGGAGAAAATAAATTTTCACTAATACGTCACCAACTTAGCAGAATTAATCACACAATACAGTGAACTGTACAAAGCACTAAAAGAAAAAAACAACTTATGTACAAACAGCAGTTAAGTCCTTCTTCAATATCATTGCATACAAAACTCCATTTATTTTTGTTTTGGTTTTTAAAAACAGTACCGACCTGCCATCTGTCGATACATCTAGTAATCTTGCCAAATGTCGGATTACTGGACGTGTCGGACTGACGAGGTGTACAGTAGAGAGACACTATTGTATTTCAAACAAAAATTTTCAAAAATAACAAAATTGAATATATAAACTTAATCAAGTTGCAGTAATGAAATGACGTTCTATTTTCTTTTGTAATTATATTTTCTTAAATTTTATTTAAATTAAACGTTAACTCAAAGGATTTGCGGGCCGCAGTTTGTCGGCAGGCTGCACGTTGTACATGCTTGTATTACACGTCATCAGAAGACCATTAAGCTTTTTTTTTTTACTATGTAATAATCGATATATTCTATTTCAGATTTAATCCACAAGGAGTGAAACGATGCCTCACCTTTACGCTCAATCGTAACGATTAATTTTCTTGTCAACCGATGACAAAGCGAATGAACAACTGATGATTACTTATACACCGTTCTATTCTTAGAACGTTCTTCAAAGATGATTGCTAATACACTAACAAATGACATATGTCCAACCAAAATAAAAGAACCAGATGACAGCAAATTGTTCTTCCCGTTTCTTTGCTTTTTTCTTTTGAGAAAGGGGAGGAGAGAAATTGCCCTTTACTGACCTTTGGTCTGTTTTCAGAAAAATTTCTTTAAAAGTTCCCAATATTCCTTTGGATCTAAGTTTGGTGGATATCGCATCTTCGTATTGAACCTAAAAAAAATATAAAATTGAAAAAAAAAATATAAATATTTCATGGTAGAAAAAACAATTATTGACAATCTGGGAGAGAACAAGGTAGAAAAAACATGATTATCGTTATTGAACATCATCATCAGCTTCGTGTAGCGTGACAAAGAGTTGTTCCAATTTAGGTTGTGCTATATGAAATTTCATTATTAAGCTACTTCCTCTCCACAAGAATGACATTCATAGTGACAAGTGGCAAGCAACTCTTTAGGGGGTTTGCACAGTTGTTTAGTCTGCGTATTGACCTGGGCAAGAAAGGCAACTCGAGTTGATGACTCGTGTGACCCCTAGCAAGCCACGAGGGAATTGTATCTCAACCAAGAATTGGTGAGAAACAACAGATGATTTAGAGAAAATCTAATGAAAATAAAAACAGCCCCAATAAGTGGACTGATGAAGCACCTCACCAACCTCACATACAAAGTCCCACAGAAAGAATATTTTACATCGATAACAAACCAACGAAACTTAAGTGATAACAATTCCAATTACCAAAAGACCATGCAACTTTATTGAGTCAACTTCTATTTACAGCAAACTCTGTACCGCTCGATAATTGCACCGTCGGATCATCGACGTTATCTGTTTTTCATGACGACAAAAGTTCTAACTTCATGTATAAGACCATAAATAATACTTACAACCTTATAATAATACTTACACAGATAACCAACACTTTTACAACCTTTTTTTGAGTGTTGAGCTTTTTTTGTTGGTATGTTTCCGATGACCTACAGAGATGCAATTTGACACATAGGCATAGTCCATGGAACGCTTTAGTTTATCTGCTATAATAAGAGCCCAGGATTAGTTTATTGGCAACATAGTTTTGCAGAAAGTAAAGCTTCTTTGCAAACAAAGAAGATCAGTCAGTCAAGTTTATTGCAAACAAAGTTGATCAGTCAGTCAAAGAACTTCATGTTTTCATGGAGAACTGTGCATCAGAGGGCAAAAACAGAAACGGTTTTGTATTTTGGCACTATCTTGCACAGGTGTGTTTTCAGAAAGTTCATCTGTACTTCCCAATCCCAGGTTACTCTTTCTTGCCCATCGACAGAAGTTTTGGCAATTTTCGAGAAGAAGAAGCGGCCAAAAGATAAGGTCTTATAGTCCCTTTTATGTGGGTCACATCGAACACAGAACAACTCAGCGCAAAAAGTCTTTTGGTGTCATTTATGTCAAACGATCACTCACTGATAAAAACTGATAAAATAGACAAAATGAGGGCACTCCAATTGCAGAGGTCTTTGATAATTTATTTCAAAGCTACTTGTAATCGAGTCATGCTCGTGTTCCTTAATTTTTTTGAATCCAGGGTGTGTTTCAAAAGAGGTACGGTAGTGTACCTGAAGTTTGGCAAACAATATCATCTACTGTGCACTTTTTTGGCACCCAATCAGTTTTGAAAAAAGGTGTTAAATTGCAGATTTTAAAGAGGGCTTATGATGATGCTCAAGTGACACCGGACGCATTTCGAATAATTAAGAATGCAAAACATGATGTTCGTTTGATGCTACAACATGTTACTTTGCCAGTGGGAACCACATTTATGAAACGATGTTGTAGAGATAGAATGGTGTCTCATAAGAATGAAAGTTCTTATTAAGAGTCAAATGTCCAAACATTAAGAGTCAGATAATGTTAAGTCATGTGACTTAAAAACTTTTCATTTATTTTGGGTTAAAAGTTGTTGAGTCGTGATTTTAAAGTCGAGCACCACGCGTGTTGCAAAGCTCACATTTGAATCAATATTGCAACACAATAGCATACATATCTACACCAACCACTGTTTATAAGTATATTGATATCTTGGTATTTCAAAACTGTTTCGAAAAGTTTAACTGGCTCTCCTGTAAAATTTAAAAACCATAACTTAACAACTTTTAATTCTGATTGCCTCAATTGCTGATGAATTGCTTGGTTAATTAGATATTCAAATTATCATAATCAGTCGGTCCCAACACACTTTTTAGGGTTATTTTTATTCATTGTTATCAGCCGGTTATTATTATTCAAAATCACTCATTCTAAAGTGATCATAATAACCGGATTTCACTGTACAGTACTTGCTTTAAAAACGAAACTTAAGAAATGGCAATTCGACTGATCCATGAATCCGTATAAACTTTATAAAGTTAACATCTGTTGTCTAGTTTGATTAGCATTTGAGGTTAACAACGTCGTATCCAAAGCAAGTGAGCTCGAGCTCGAGTCGGAGGACCAACTTTCTCATTTCCTGTATTTCAGTAAGCTTTAGACAACATTCAACATAAGTGGAAACTAAAGAGGGACAAAATGGGAGGATCAAGTCCTTAATTGGAAATCTTTATTACACAGTGTGTTCAAATTGCAACTGTTTATTGCTTCGTGTTTAACCCCAAAATGCATTGCTTGCAATGTAATCAATACTTTCTGTTGCACTTTCCATTTCTCAACAGAAACAAACGAAGGTTTAGTTATACAGGGTGACGACTACTTGAAAATAATTTCTACTCTACGTTGAAATTTTAAAAAAATATAAGAAAAAAATAAAGTATGAAGTTGACAAAAAAGTTTTACTTAACTGATGAAAATCCTAGATTGAAAAGTAGACTGTGGAGATTGCTAGGCTACCATTGTCGAAGGTACCTTTGAAAAACCATCAGAAAACCTTTTTGCAAAAAATAAATTTGTTGCTGTGGGTGACATTACTTTGTTCAAGCAAACTTGTCATGTGCAGTTCTGAGATATTTAAGTATAGACGTGTATATACTTCTTTTAAAGAAGTTCTTTATAATATAATCAATGGTTTTTGCAAAATGCAAAAAGTTTTACCAAAAAAAAAATTGCCTGGAAACCTAACTAGAGTACAGTATGTTTATAAATTTCCTTATATTTTCTTACGCAGCTATATGTAAATTAAATAATCTAAAGTTAACATATTAATTTGGTGAAAAAAATAAAATAAATTCTATTTTCAATCGTTCCACCGAAAATTTCCATCGAAGTCGCATTTCTTTATGAGTGAAATGAATAACTTAATCTACGTTATATCTACTAATCTATTTATAAGTTAACAGTTGTATTAATCTATATTATTAATTTTGGTATTTACCAGTGTGCTACTCCCGTCGCAAGCGACAGTTAACTAAGAAATGATACCGTACAGTCCAGTTTTATTCATGATCAAATTTAGGATGCATACCAATGTAGATGTAGGGAACAAAAACCAAAGTACTCGTTATAAAAACCAAAGTTATATCGAATTTAACATTGATATTGGCGTCACATCCGTCACTCAAAAATCTTAGTTATATACATATTTACACCTTTTTTTATGTCTGTCGGTTCGTGCGCTTAATACGGTTAAACCAATTTTAACAAAATTTGGTGCCTAAGTTCGAGTGATTCTGGGGTGGCGGCTGGGGACTATGAGAGAGTAACCCCCCCCCCCCCATGTTAGGAACTGACATGGACTCATAGTACATGTTAAAATAAAATGTTCATTAGAAACTGACAAATGAATCTTTTATACACCCACCTCCAAATTTATAAATCTTTGTTCATACATAGGATATTGACAGTGGCGTAGTTAGAGAGAGACGTAGTATGAATAAACTAAGAGAAAAGTCCATTGCGTATGTTACAGGCAATGTACAAATTCTAGGTATTCTATATAATGCCTTGTCTGGTTTAGCATTTGGAATACGGTAGTTAAATTGTGCAAACATTGAGGTTAGGTTTAATGCTAGACCTGAATGTTTTTGGATTCTACATATTGTTTGTATCATATACACATATACATGTACTTACATATACAGTAAGCTTATACATACTGTATTACGTGTAATCCATAGACAAACCCATAGTGTACAGTATGGTATATACATGTACGTACACATTACGTACAATATATGCATAATTATTTTTCAACAAACACGTTTATGTTGCCTAAAATGAATACCAGTACGTATATATGTATTATACATAAGTATTCACACAGCATATACAAAAATCTTGATTTTAGGCAAACAAACGTTTACGAAAGTGAATTTTTCTGAACATTTTGCTCAATCTTGCCAACAAATAAAAATCCACGTTAAGAGTTTTGTCTGGCTTTTGCCAGACGCTTTCTTCACTTAAAGCCCTTTTGAGAGCAGTTGAAATTGCCCCGCAGAAAAAGGAACAAAAATGGTTCTTATTTTTTTCTTTTCATTATTATCGGGAAGCTGGTTAAATTCTGACCAGCAAACTGCACATCAACTTGAAACTACCTTCACCTTCCACCTAACTTCACACTGGCTATGACGAGCATTACTCTTCAAACCGGAGGTCAACAACAGCTGCAAGGTAAGAAACGCTGAGAAACAAAATTTATTAGGTTCTTGAAAATCGGTTCATGGCAGCTCAAGGAACCACACAAGTTGGATGACCAGATGCACGCAGCCATGTTACGATGTCCGTGAACATGACAATGAAATCACGTTTAAAGGAAATGAGCCCCAATAATCATCTTTTTCATCCTCTCAAGTTGCCTCCGTCATAAAGAAACCGCAAGCAAAGAAAAACATAAGGTGCAATTAAGAATCTTGGAGGGTTATCGGAAATTACATTTTCTGGCTCTTTCTCGAGCTAACTAAAAAAGATTTTGTCAAAAGATTCTTTTGGTGGAATTTTTTGAATAAAAATATTGATTTTTTTATTCTAATTTAAACAAGTATTCACGTACCGTACGGTACGGTCCGTACCTACTTAATTAAAATCGGTATATTGTACAATATACACATGAAAATATGCCAAGTACGTTCTCAAAAGGCACCATTGCGTTTGCAACACGAATTCAGTACTTTGTACAGAATCGAATCTTAACGTATTTTTCTCGCATATAAAAAGTATTTCGGAACAAAATCAACATGACATGTGAATGATGGATATTTACTATGTACCGGTATGTAGCTTTTCGTAAATATCCAGTCATTTAAAATTTGAATGTAGCTTTTCAATTAACTCTAACCACTACTAGTGAAGGATGTTTCGAATAATGCGAGCGTGGGTTACGTTCTTTGCAAAAGTCGCATAAATCAAAATCGCATATATCGAAATATCTGCATTATCTGCAATATCTACATTATTTAATTTAAATGCGGTTTTTATGCATTTGTGTAAAAAAAGTGATTTTTGAAATGGTCCTCTAAGGCAAAACAAAAAGATTATTATAACAAGGCATTACATTTTTGAAAAGTTAATGAACAATGACAGTTTATAGATGTTATAAACAGTGGCATTAAACCAGTTTCACTGAAGAGTATGATGCCAAGGTCTATGGGTCATTGGAAAAAGAAGGAAAATCTATAAACCCTTTTTCTTTTGTAGCTGTTGTTGTTCAATCTCTGGCAAGAGTGAAATATTATGGCGAAACTCCCATAGAATAATTTATTTTTATTTTTTCCTTAACGTCAATTCCACGGAATTCCCTACCCAACATCTGTCAACGTTCCACCTTTGAATGTTCTTACCAAGAAAGTTAAAAAATGATTGGTTATAAAACCAACGTGTGACGCACATCATCTGAAACAACGAACGCAACTCCCAATAGTTATGTGTATATATATTACATATATGAACTTGTCAAAAATATGTGTGCAGACTCACATTTTTATTGAGTTTCACTTTAAAACAGATGTTTTTGGCAGATGCTTCGTTCGTATTAATAATGGTGCCTGGTTGGAATAAACTTTGAAACTTGGAAAATCGGTCTTAAAAAAATGGTTCTTTGAAGAAAAATTTAATTAATCATCATTGTCTAATGCGAACACAAAAGACTTTTCCCTTCAACAAAAAAAGCAATTTAATCATAAATACTGTATACAAAAAAAAAATGAAAATAAAACAATTTTTGTGGGTAAGTAAACATAGCCTGAAGTAACGATGCAATTTTCTTACCGAGGTACTGCCTTATTTTATTAGCTATGTAAAAAATATTAACTGTATCAACAATGCAAATGTAAGGTGAAGCGTGGTTTAAAAAATGGCGTCGTTCTATAAGATGAAAATTTATGTGGTGGGGGAAGGTGGGGTAGGGAGGACATAAATACAAAACTTACGATTTACCACATACCTGTACAGGAAATCCTATATCTTATTTATTCATAAGCAATTTTGAAATTAAGCGACGAACAAAATCCTTCGAAATTTCGAAGGAAACAAATTTGTGAAATTGAGTGAAACAGACTCGATATCATGCGAGTTTGTGCGATGATGCACAAGTTGACTACACGCTTATACATACGTTTATACTACACGTTTATACATATATGACATTTACATTTATAATAAATAGCTCAGTATAATTATAGTACATGCGTGTTAAACCATTGCTGAGAGGTGGTGGTTGTTTTTAACAAACATGGAGTGGTATCTATAATCATGGACACTAGTTTCTACTGGTGTCCATTGGCATAGATACCAGTTTAGGTTAGTTAAAAAAACAGTAATTTTATCATTCATTGTCAAAAAACGAATACGTTTTTGTTTGTTTTAACTAATCTAAACTGTTATCTATACTCATCGACATGTCGCGCAAGTAGGTAATGCTTAACACGCAAGTACACGATTTTATATTACCTATGTTCACATACACAACACTAACATACACATAGAAACCTCATACGTATATGTTTGCATATACACAATAGGCAATATACAGTACACACAGTAGGCTTATTTATTTGTAAAAAATGTTCAACCAATACCATAGTTCAACCCCTCATGAACCATACTAAAAGATTCCCACCACGTGAGAATTACGAACTATTCTTGTAAACAAACGAAACGTTGAAGAAAGAAAAAGACGCCCACACCGTTGGTGACGCAAAGATTGATCCGTTGCATAAACCATAAAAATGTCTCGTTTACTCAACTCCTTTTCACTCCTCCCTATCTGTTTGTTTATGCACGGTGAAAGGAAACAAACTTTTACTACTTCGACTTAAATCCAAAGTACAGTAGCCATCCACATGTGAAAGACTTGGCGCAAAGTTTACAAGAGCGGTGTGGCTCTGATGTTCATCATTGGCGTTTTGCTGTCACTACGCATAAACCATTCGCCGTGCTGAAGACTTTGCACCCAAGACTCGGTGTATGCTTAATGAAATGGGTGCTTTCGCTCGCAAACGTTTTCTGTCACCAGAAAATCCATACCACACCAAAATCCATTAAA
Source organism: Cryptops parisi (assembly GCA_034695005.1). Classification (NCBI taxonomy): domain Eukaryota; kingdom Metazoa; phylum Arthropoda; class Chilopoda; order Scolopendromorpha; family Cryptopidae; genus Cryptops; species Cryptops parisi. Next base: position 13,513 of record JAQIWH010005176.1, read on the forward strand.
CTATATGAGAAAATTATTTACGTCATAGTTGAAAATCTTAAAACTCATTGAATTTAGATTACCAAATTAGTATCAAGTGTGACGCAATTCCAACGCGACTGCCGTAACTACCCTTTAGTAGCTTTAATGTGAATCCAAAACTGCAGTTAAGAAAAAAACTGCATATAAAACGTGTTAATGTGAATCTATGTTAAGCGAGAAATAATAATAGGAATGTGATGTAATTACATTAACACGCCTATTTGGAATGCGAAACATTATTATTATTATTGATGACACAACAGCTGTAAGTATTATTACAGTATAACTTTCATTGCCGTTGCTTCACCACGTCCAATAGTTTACCGAACAGCATAAAAAGTACTCAACATCTGCTTTATGTTTTTGACAGGAAACGAAAACTTATGCAACAACTACACTTGTTTTGGTTAGTTAACGAAAGAGTACACCAATGCGTTTTACTTATGCGACAGAGTCCAGAGTCCGTATATGCGATTTCGCTATTATAAATTTGTTTTTGTATTTTTTAATATTTTTTTTTCATTATTGTGTGATTTTTGTAGACAGTAATTCTACTATGAGTTGTTGTTTAAATGATCAGCATGAAATGTGATGTTGAAGCTTTGTGCAAATTAGGAACCATAAGCTTGATTGACTTTTTCTAAGTAGTGCATTCTGTTTGATATGATTTTATTTGGAGTTCCAAATAATATAAATTAAAATAAAAAATAAAAATAAAATGAATCCTCCCATTCATTTATTTTTTTATTACTATACTATATACTCATTATATGGGAAAGAATTTCGTTATTAAACTAATTGGTGAATAATATTTTCTATTAAACGAAATGTTTCTATATATTGTTATATGCGAGAAAATTTAGTTTTCATGAGATTTTCTGAAAAAAACTCCGTTATTACGTGCGATTTTGTAAAAAAATTTCGTTATAAGACTGAGACAAGAATAATTCTTCCATATACTCAGTATATGGAAGAATTAATTTTGTCACACTCTATAACGAAATTTTCTTACAAAATCGCACGAAATAACGGAGTTTTCTCAGAAAATCTCATAAAAACAAAATTTTCTCGCATATAACAAGTCTATAGAAGCAAATGAAGCAAATTTAATTTTTATGCAGTTTTGTAAAAAAAGTTTCCTTATAATGCGATTTTGCCGCACAAGCAACTAAACGCTTAAGATTTTTCTGTTTGCATAAAAATATGCGATTTTCGAGTTATGTAGTTTGGAAAGCATCCCCGCATAAATCAAAGAGCCTCCTGTGTATATTAAGTTGATAATAATACTACAAGTGAACCCGTGGTTGTTATGGTAACCTTGTAGAGTTTAGAAGTAAAAACCGAATGTTTAGACTCATGTTGCTTCGCAAAATTCATTCAACATCAAAATAACAAAAGTGTTCGACGCTACATACTGCTGAGAACTAACATGTGATGTCAATTTTGTTCAATACAGTGATGGCACTTATATCTTTTCAAATTTGACATCTTTTTAATACAAATTTTATACAGTATGATATATGAACATACTAGTAAATAGCCCGTCAATAATGACAAGAAAACATGTTTTCATTAGGCACGCAGTTTATTTGATTTGATTTTGATTTTTTTTATTGCAGCCAAAATGACCAATATTTACAAAAACAATAAAGTTCTATACAGATAAAATATGCTGA